>JACCIZ010000123.1:0-87220 GCA_025506415.1 Flaveria robusta
ATCTAATCAAATTTGATTATAATAATCAATGGAATCACGCTAACTAATCAAAAATAAAACATAAAGACTATTGTTTGAACAAAACCAAAACCGAACAGGAAATCAAACGAATGACCCTTGAAATCAATAAGAAAGGAGAATCACATTACAATGATGAATGAAAGTAAACATGGTCAAACAAGAAACGCAGGGTACATCGATTAAAAGAACTCAATCAGCTAATATGACAAAGTAAATAAGATTTTCATGTAGTTACTCAAATTGTGCTGCTATAGATTAGTGATTAGAGTATTCACGAAAGTTTAAGTAAATACATGGCAAAGGAACTAGTTTTCGAAAACATCAATTACAACTTTCTCGCGTGGATAGCTTTTCGGCTTTCACAACAACCTCCAATGCTATAAAGATTTGATTCTCATGCCTTTTTAACGCACTACTGAACTAATGTAATCAAATTTGATTATAATAATCAATGGAATCACACTAACTAATCAAAAATGTAACATAGAGACTATTGTTTGAACAAAACCAAAACCGAACATGTAATCACAAGAACGACCCTTGAAATCAATAAGAATGGAGAATCACATTACAATAATGGAATGAAAGTAAACAGTTGTCAAACAAGAAACACAATGTATGATCGATTAAAAAGAACACAATCAAGCTAACATGACAAATTAAATAAGATTTTGTTGTAGTTTAATCAAATTGTGAAACTACAGATTAGTGCATTAAAGTATTCACGAAAGTTTAAGTAAAATACATGTGAAAGGAACTAATTATACGACAACGTTAATCAAAAATAGTTATCGCGAGGATAGCTTTTTGCTTTTCATAACAACCTCCAATGCTATAAAGATTTGATTCTCATGCCTTCTTAACGCACTACTGAACGAATCTAATCAAATTTGATTATAGTAATCAATGAAATTACACTAATTAATCAAAAATGAAACATAGAGACTATTGTTTGAACAAAACCGAAACCGAACACGAAACCACACGAACGACCCTTGAAATCAATAAGAATGGAGAACCACATTATAGTGATGGAATGAAAGTAAACAGTTATCAAACAAGAAATACAATGTATGATCGATTAAAAAGAACTCACTCAAGCTAACATGACAAAGTAAATAAGATTTTCTTGTAATTTAATCAAATAGTGCAACTACAGATTCGTGCATTAAAGTATTCACGAAAGTTTAAGTGAAATACATGTGAAAGGAACTAGTTATACTACAACACTAATCAAAAATAGTTATCGCGTGGATAGCTTTTCGCTTTTCATGAGAACCTCCAATGCTATAAGATTTGATTCTCATGTCTTCTTAACGCACTACTGAACCAATCTAATCAATTTGATTATAATAATCAATGGAATCACGCTAACTAATCAAAATGAAACATAGAGACTATTGTTTGAACAAAACCAAACCGAACATAAATCACACACGAACGACCCTTGAAATCAATAAGAATGGAGAACGTATTACAATGAGGAATGAAAGTAAAACATTGTCGAACAAGAACACAATGTATGATCGATTAAAAAGAACTCATCAAGCTAATATGACAAAGTAATAAGATTTTCATGTAGTTTAATCAAATTGTGCTGCTACAGATTAAGCGGATTAGAGTATTCACGAATTTCAAGTAAATACATGGCAAAGAACTAGTTATTCGAAACATCAATTAACAACAGTTCTCGCGTGGATAGTTTTTCGCTTTTCATAACAACCTCCAATGCTATAAAGATTTGATTCTCATGCCTTTTTAACGCACTACTGAACTAATCTAATCAAGTTTGATTATAATAATCAATGGAATCACACTAACTAATCAAAAATGAAACATAGAGACTATTGTTTGAACAAAACCAAAACCGAACATGTAATCACAAGAACGACCCTTGAAATCAATAAGAATGGAGAATCACATTACAATGATGGAATGAAAGTAAAAAGTTGTCAAACAAGAAACACACGTATGATCGAATAAAAGAACACAATCAGCTAACATGACAAGTAAATAAGATTTTCTTGTAGTTTAATCAAATTGTGCAACTACAGATTAGTGCAATAAGTATTCACGAAAGTTTAAGTGAAATACATGTGAAAGGAACTATTATACGACAACACTAATCAAAAATAGTTATCGCGTAGGATAGCTTTTTCGCTTTTCATAACAACCTCCAATGCTTAAAGATTTGATTCTCATGCCTTCTTAACCGCACTACTGACCAATCTAATCAAATTTGATTATAATAATCAATGGAAACACACTAACTAATCAAAAATGAAACATAGAGACTATTGTTTGAACAAAACCAAAACCGAACAGGAAATCACACGAATGACCCTTGAAATCAATAAGAAAGGAGAATCACATTACAATGATGAAAGAAAGTAAACAGTTGTCAAACAAGAAACACAATGTATGATCGATTAAAAGAACTCAATCAAGCTAATATGACAAAGTAAATAAGATTTTTCATGTAGTTTTAATCAATTTGTGCTGCTACAGATTAGTGGATTAGAGTATTCACAAAGTTAAGTAAATACATGGCAAAGGAACTAGTTATTCGAAAACATCAATTAACAACATTCTCGCGTGGATAGTTTTCGCTTTTCATAACAACCTCCATGCTATAAAGATTTGATTCTCATGCCTTTTACGCACTACTGAACCAATCTAATCTAATCGTTTGATTATAATAATCAATGGAATCACACTAACTACTCAAAAATGAAACATAGAGACTATTGTTTGAACAAAACCAAACCGAACATGAATCACAAGACGACCCTTGAAATCAATAAGATGGAGATCACATTACAATGATGGAATGAAGTAAACAGTTGTCAAACAAGAAACACAATGTATGATCGATTAAAAAGAACACAATCAAGCTAACATGGCAAAGTAAATAAGATTTTCTTGTAGTTTAATCAAAATTATGCAACTACAGATTAGTGCATTAAAGTATTCACGAAAGTTTAAGTAAATACATGTGAAAGGAACTAATTATAACGACGTTAATCAAAAATAGTTATCGCTAGGATAGCTTTTCGCTTTTCATAACAACCTCCAATGCTATAAAGATTTGATTCTCATGCTTTCTTAACGCACTACTGAACTAATCTAATCAAATTTGATTATAATAATCAATGGTATCACACTAACTAATCAAAAATGAAACATAGAGACTATTGTTTGAACAAAACCAAAACCGAACATGAAATCACACGAACAACCCTTGAAATCAATAAGAATGGGGAATAACATTAAAGTGATGGAAAGAAAGTAAACATTTGTTAAACAAGAAACAAAATGTATGATCGATTAGAAAAAACTCAATCAAGCTAAGATGACAAAATAAATAAGATTTTCTTATAGTTTAAACAAATTGTGCTACTACAGGTTAGTGGATTAGAGTATTCACGAAAGTTTTAGTAAATACATGAGAGAGGAACTAGTTATACGAAAACATCAGTTAACAACAGTTCTCCCGTGGATAGCTTTTCGCTTTTCATAACAACCTCCAAGGCTATAAATATTTGATTCTCATGCCTTCTTAACGCACTACTGAACCAATCTAATCAAATTTGATTATAATAATCAATGAAATCACACTAACTAATCAAAAATGAAACATAGAGACTATTGTATGAACAAAACCAAAACCGAACATGAAATCACACGAATGACCCTTGAAATCAATAAGAATGGAGTATCATATTACAATGATGGAATGAAAGTAAACAGTTATCAAACAAGAAACACAATGTATGATCGATTAAAAAGAACTCAATCAAGCTAACATGACAAAGTAAATAAGATTTTCTTGTAGTTTAATCAAACTATGCAACTACAGATTAGTAGATTAGAGTATTCACGAAAGTTTAAGTAAATACATGGGAAATGAACTAGTTATACGAAAACATCAATTAACAACAGTTCTCGCGTGGATAGCTTTTCGCTTTTCATAACAACCTCCAATGCTATAAAAATTTGATTCTCTTGCCTTCTTAATGCACTACTGAACTAATCTAATCAAATATGAATATAATAATCAATGGAATCACACTAACTAATCAAAAATGAAACATAAAGACTATTGTTTGAACAAAACCAAAACCGAACATGAAATCACACGCACGACCCATGAAATCAATAAGAATGGAGAACCACATTACAGTGATGGAATGAAAGTAAATAGTTATCAAACAAGAAACACAATGCATGATCGATTAAAAAGAACTCAATCAAGCTAACATGACAAAGTAAATAATTTTCTTGTAGTTTAATCAACTGTGCAACTATAGATTTGTGTATTAAAGTATTCGCGAAAGTTTAAGTAAAAAACATGGGAAGTAACTAGTTATACAACAACATTAATCACAATAGTTCTCGCGTGGATAGCTTTCCGAATTTCATAACATCCTCCAATGCTATAAAGATTTGATTCTCATGCCTTCTTAACGTACTATTGAACTAATCTAATCAAATTTGATTATAATAATCAATGGAGTCACACTAATTAATCAAAAATGAAACATTGAGCCTATTGTTTGAACAAAACCAAAACCAAAAACGAAATCACACGAATGACTCTTGAAATCAATAAGTATTAAGAGTAACATTAAAGTGATGGAATGAAAGTAAACAGTTATCAAACAAGAAACACAATGTATGATCGATTAAAAAGAACTCAATCATGCTAACATGACAAAGTAAATAAGATTTTCTTGTAATTTAATCAAATTGTGCAACTACAGATTAGTGCATTAAAGTATTCACGAAAGTTTAAGTGAAATACATGTGAAAGGAACTAGTTATACTACAACACTAATCAAAAATAGTTATCGCGTGGATAGCTTTTCGCTTTTCATGACAACCTCCAATGCTATAAGATTTGATTCTCATGTCTTCTTAACGCACTACTGAACCAATCTAATCAAATTTGATTATAATAATCAATGGAAACACGCTAACTAATCAAAAATGAAACATGGAGACTATTGTTTGAACAAAACCAAAACCGAACAGGAAATCACACGAATGACCCTTGAAATCAATAAGAAAGGAGAACACATTACAATGATGAAATGAAAGTAAACAGTTGTCAAACAAGAAACACAATGTATGATCGATTAAAAAGAACTCAATCAAGCTAATATGACAAAGTAAATAAGATTTTCATGTAGTTTAATCAAATTGTGCTGCTACAGATTAGCGGATTAGAGTATTCACGAAAGTTTAAGTAAATACATGGCAAAGGAACTAGTTATTCGAAAACATCAATTAACAACAGTTCTCGCGTGGATAGTTTTTCGCTTTTCATAACAACCTCCAATGCTATAAAGATTTGATTCTCATGCCTTTTTAACGCACTACTGAACTAATCTAATCAGATTTGATTATAATAATCAATAGAATCACACTAACTAATCAAAAATGAAACATAGAGACTATTGTTTGAACAAAACCAAAACCGAACATGTAATCACAAGAACGACCCTTGAAATCAATAAGAATGGAGAATCACATTACAATGATGGAATGAAAGTAAACAGTTGTCAAACAAGAAACACAATGTATGATCGATTAAAAAGAACACAATCAAGCTAACATAGCAAAGTAAATAAGATTTTCTTATAGTTTAATCAAAATTGTGCAACTACAGATTAGTGCATTAAAGTATTCACGAAAGTTTAAGTAAAATACATGTGAAAGGAACTAATTATACGACAACGTTAATCAAAAATAGTTATCGCTAGGATAGCTTTTCGCTTTTCATAACAACCTCCAATGCTATAAAGATTTGATTCTCATGCTTTCTTAACGCACTACTGAACTAATCTAATGAAATTTGATTATAATAATCAATGGTATCACACTAACTAATCAAAAATGAAGCATAAAGACTATTGTTTGAACAAAACCAAAACCGAACATGAAATCACACGCACGACCCATGAAATCAATAAGAATGGAGAACCACATTACAGTGATGGAATGAAAGTAAATAGTTATCAAACAAGAAACACAATGCATGATCGATTAAAAAGAACTCAATCAAGCTAACATGACAAAGTAAATAAGATTTTCTTGTAGTTTAATCAAACTGTGCAACTATAGATTTGTGTATTAAAGTATTCGCGAAAGTTTAAGTAAAAAACATGGGAAAGTAACTAGTTATACGACAACATTAATCAACAATAGTTCTCGCGTGGATAGCTTTACGAATTTCATAACATCCTCCAATGCTATAAAGATTTGATTCTCATGCCTTCTTAACGCACTATTGAACTAATCTAATCAAATTTGATTATAATAATCAATGGAGTCACACTAATTAAGCAAAAATGAAACATTGAGCCTATTGTTTGAACAAAACCAAAACCAAACACGAAATCACACGAATGACTCTTGAAATCAATAAGTATTAAGAGTAACATTAAAGTGATGGAATGAAAGTAAACAGTTGTCAAACAAGAAACAACATGTATCATTGATTAGAAAAAACTCAATCAAGCTATGATGACAAAATAAATAAGATTTTCTTGTACTTTAATCAAATTGTGCTACTACAGATTAGTGGATTAGAGTATTCACGAAAGTTTTAGTAAATACATGGAAAAGGAACTAGTTATACAAAAACATCAATTAACAACAGTTCTCTCGTGGATAGCTTTTCGCTTTTCATAACAACCTCCAATGCTATAAAGATTTGATTCTCATGCCTTCTTAAAGCACTACTGAACTAATCTAATCAAATTTGAATATAGTAATCAATGAAATTACACTAATTAATCAAAAATGAAACATAAAGACTATTGTTGAACAAAACCAAAACCGAACACGAAACCACATGAACGACCCTTGAAATCAATAAGAATGGAGAACCACATTACAGTGATGGAATGAAAGTAAACAGTTATTAAACAAGAAAAACAATGTATGATCGATTAAAAAGAACTCAATCAAGCTCACATGACAAAGTAAATAAGATTTTATTGTAATTTAATCAAATTGTGCAACTACATATTAGTGCATTAAAGTATTCACGAAAGTTTAAGTGAAATACAAGTGAAAGGAACTAGTTATACTACAACACTAATCAAAAATAGTTATCGCGTGGATAGCTTTTCGCTTTTCATAACAACCTCCAATGCTATAAAGATTTGATTCTCATGTCTTCTTAACGCACTACTGAACTAATCTAATCAAATTTGATTATAATAATCAATGGAATCACGCTAACTAATCAAAAATGAAACATAGAGACTATTGTTTGAACAAAACCAAAACCGAACAGGAAATCACACGAATGACCCTTTAAATCAATAAGAAAGGAGAATCACATTACAATGATGAAATGAAAGTAAACAGTTGTCAAACAAGAAACACAATATACGATCGATCAAAAATAACTCAATCAAGCTAATATGACAAAGTAAATAAGATTTTTATGTAGTTTAATCAAATTGTGCTGCTACAGATTAGTGGATTAGAGTATTCACGAAAGTTTAAGTAAATACATGGCAAAGGAACTAGTTATACGAAAACATCAATTAACAACAGTTCTCGCGTTGATAGCTTTTCGCTTTTCATAACAACCTCCAATGCAATAAAGATTTGATTCTCATGCCTTTTTAACGCACTACTGAACTAATCTAATCAAATTTGATTATAATAATCAATGGAATCACACTAACTAATAAAAAATGAAACATAGAGACTATTGTTTTAACAAAGCCAAAACCGAACATAAAATCACAAGAACGACCCTTGAAATCAATATGAATGGAGAATCACATTACAATGATGGAATGAAAGTAAACAGTTGTCAAACAAGAAACACAATGTATGATCGATTAAAAAGAACACAATCAAGCTAACATGACAAAGTAAATAAGATTTTCTTGTAGTTTAATCAAATTGTGCAACTACAGATTAGTGCATTAAAGTATTCACGAAAGTTTAAGTAAAATACATTTGAAAGGAACTAGTTATACGACAACATTAATCAAAAATAGTTATCGCGAGGATAGCTTTTCGCTTTTCATAACAACCTCCAATGCTACAAAGATTTGATTCTCATGCTTTCTTAACGCACTACTGAACAAATCTAATCAAATTTGATTATAATAATCAACGGTATCACACTAACTAATCAAAAATGAAACATAGAGACTATTGTTTGAACAAAACAAAACCGAACATGAAATCACATGCACGACCCTTGAAATCAATAAGAATGGAGAATCACATTACAATGATGGAATGAAAGTAAACAGTTGTCAAACAAAAAACACAATGTATGATCGATTAAAAAGAACTCAATAAAGCTAACATGACAAAGTAAATAAGATTTTCTTGTAGTTTAATCAAATTGTGCTACTACTGATTAGTGGATTAGAGTATTCACGAAAGTTTAAGTAAATACATGGCAAAGGAACTAGTTATACGAAAACTTCAATTAACAACAGTTCTCGCGTGGATAGCTTTTCGCTTTTCATAACAATCTCCAATGCTATAAAGATTTGATTCTCATGCCTTTTTAACGCACTACTGAACTAATCTAATCAAATTTGAATATAATAGTCAATGGAATCACACTAACTAATCAAAAATGAAACATAGAGACTATTGTTTGAACAAAACCAAAACCGAACATTAAATCACACGCACGACCCTTGAAATCAATAAGAATGGAGAATCACATTACAATGATGGAATGAAAGTAAACATTGTCAAACAAGAAACACAATGTACAAAGGATTAAAAAGAAATCAATCAAGCTAACATGACAAAGTAAATAAGATTTTCTTGTAGTTTAATCAAATTGTGCAACTATAGATTAGTGTATTGAAGTACTCATGAAAGATTAAGTAAAATACTTGGGAAAGGAACTAGTTATACGGAAATATCAATTAACAACAGTTCTCGCGTGGATAGCTTTTTGCTTTTCATAACAACCTCCAATGCTATAAAGATTTGATTCTCATGCCTTCTTAACGCAGTATTGAACTAATCTAATCAAATTTGAATATAATAATCAATGGAATCACACTAACTAATCAAAAATGAAACATAGAGACTATTGTTTGAACAAAACAAAACCGAACATAAAATCACACGCACGACCCTTGAAATCAATAAGAATGGAGAATCACATTACAATGATGGAATGAAAGTAAACAGTCGTCAAACAAGAAACACAATGTATGATTTATTAAAAAGAACACAATCAAGCTAACATGACAAAGTAAATAAGATTTTCTTGTAGTTTAATCAAATTGTGCAACTACAGATTAGTGCATTAAAGTATTCACGAAAGTTTAAGTAAAATACATGTGAAAGGAACTAGTTATACGACAACATTAATCAAAAATAGTTATCGCATGGATAGCTTTTTGCTTTTCAAAACAACCTCCAATGCTATAAAGATTTGATTCTCATGCTTTCTTAACGCACTACTGAACTAATCTAATCAAATTTGATTATAATAATCAATGGTATCACACTAGCTAATCAAAAATGAAACATAGAGACTATTGTTTGAACAAAACCAAAACCGAACATGAAATCACACGCACGACCCATGAAATCAATAAGAATGGGGAACCACATTACAGTGATGGAATGAAAGTAAACAGTTATCAAACAAGAAACACAATGTATGATCGATTAAAAAGAACTCAATCAAGCTAACATGACAAAGTAAATATGATTTTCTTGTAGATTAATCAAATTATGCAATTACGGATTTGTGGATTAGAGTATTCACGAAAGTTTTAGTAAATACATGAGAGAGGAACTAGTTATACGAAAACATCAATTAACAACAGTTCTCGCGTGGATAGCTTTTCGCTTTTCATAACAACCTCCAAGGCTATAAAGATTTGATTCTCATGCCTTCTTAACGCACTACTGAACCAATCTAATCAAATTTGATTATAATAATAAATGGAATCACACTAACTAATAAAAAATGAAACATAGAGACTATTGTTTGAACAAAACCAAAACCGAACAAGAAATCACACGAACGACCCTTGAAATCAATAAGAATGGAGAATAACATTAAATAGATGGAAAGAAAGTAAACAATTGTCAAACAAGAAACAAAATGTATGATCGATTAGAAAAAACTCAATCAACCTAAGATGACAAAATAAATAAGATTTTCTTATTGTTTAATCAAATTGTGCTACTACAGATTAGTGGATTAGAGTATTCACGAAAGTGTTAGTAAATACATGAGACAGGAACTAGTTATACGAAAACATCAATTAACAACAGTTCTCGCGTGAATAGCTTTTCGCTTTTCATAACAACCTCCAAGGCTATAAAGATTTGATTCTCATGCCTTCTTAACGCACAACTGAAGTAATCTAATCAAATTTGATTATAGTAATCAACGGAATCACACTAATTAATCAAAAATAAAACATAATTGTTTGAACAAAACCAAAACCGAACACGAAACCACATAAACGACCCTTGAAATCAATAAGAATGGAGAATCACATTACAGTGATGGAATGAAAATAACAGTAATCAAACAAGAAACACAATGTATTATCGATTAAAAAGAACTCAATCAAGCTAACATGACAAAGTAAATAAGATTTTTTTGTAGTTTAATCAAATTATGCAACTATAGATTAGTGTATTAAAGTATTTACGAAAGTTTAAGTAAAATACATGTGAAAGGAACTAGTTATACGACAACATTAACCAAAAATAGTTATCGCGTGGATAGCTTTTCACTTTTCATAACAACCTCCAATGCTATAAAGATTTGATTCTTATGCCTTCTTAACGCACTACTGAACTAATCTAATCAAATTTGATTATAATAATCAATTGAATCACACTAACTAATCAAAAATGAAACATAAAGACTATTGTTTGAACAAAACCAAAACCGAACATGAAATCACACGAACGACTCTTGAGATCAATAAGAATGGAGAATCACATTACAATGATGGAATGAAAGTAAATAGTTGTCAAACAAGAAACACAATGTATGAAGGATGAAAAAGAAATCAATCAAGGTAACATGACAAAGTAAATAAGATTTTCTTGTAGTTTAATCAAATTATGCTACTACAGATTAGTGGATTAGAGTATTCACGAAAGTTTAAGTAAAACACATGGGAAAGTAACTACTTATACGAAAACATCAATCAACAATAGTTCTCGCGTGGATAGCTTTTCGCTTTTCATAACATCCTCCAATGCTATAAAGATTTGATTCTTATGCCTTCTTAACACACTATTGAACTAATCTGATCAAATTTGATTATAATAATCAATGGAGTCACACTAATTAATCATAAATGAAACATTGAGCCTATTGTTTGAACAAAACCAAAACCAAACACGAAACCACACGAACGACCTTGAAATCAATAAGAATCGAGAATAACATTAAAGTGATGGAATGAAAGTAAACAGTGTCAAACAAGAAACACAATGTATGATCGATTAAAAAGAACTCAATGAACCTTACATGACAAAGTAAATAAGGTTTTCTTATAGTTCAATCAAATTGTGCAACTACAGATTAGTGGATTAGAGTATTCACGAAAGTTTAAGTAAATACATGGGAAAGGAACTAGTTATACGAAAACATCAATTAACAAAAGTTCTCGCGTGGATAGCTCTTCGCTTTTCATAACAACCTCCAATGCCATAAAGATTTGATTCTCATGCCTTCTTAACGCACTACTGAACTAATCTAATAAAATTTGATTATAGTAATCAATGAAATCACACTAATTAATAAAAAATAAAACATAGAGACTATTGTTTGAACAAAACCTAAACCGAACACGAAACCACACGAACGACCCTTGAAATCAATAAGAATGAAGAATCACATTACAGTGATGGAATGAAAGTAAACAGTTGTCAAACAAGAAACACAATGTATGATTGATTAAAAAGAACTCAATGAACCTTACATGACAAAGTAAATAAGGTTTTCTTGTAGTTCAATCAAATTGTGCATCTACAGATTAGTGCATTAATGTATTTACGAAAGTTTAAGTAAAATACATGGTAACTAGTTATACGACAACATTAATCAACAATAGTTCTTGCAAGGATAGCCTTTTGATTTCATAACATCCTCCAATGCTATAAGGATTTGATTCTCATGCCTTCTTAACGCACTACTGAACTAATATAATCAAATTTGATTATAATAATCAATGGAATCACACTAATTAAACAAAAATGAAACATTGAGCCTATTGTTTGAACAAAAACAAAACCAAACACGAAACCTCATGAACGACCCTTGAAATCAATAAGAACCGAGAATAACATTAAAGTGATGGAATGAAAGTAAACAGTTGTCAAACAAGAAACACAATGTATGATCAATTAGAAAAAACTCAATCAAGCAAAGATGACAAAATAAATAAGATTTTTTTGTTGTTTAATCAAATTGTGCAACAACAGATTAGTGGAGTAGAGTATTCACGAAAGTTTAAGTGAATACATAAAAAGAAACCAGTTATACCAAAACCTCTATTAACAACAGTTCTCGCGTGGATAGCTTTTTGCTTTTCATAACAACCTCCAATGCTATAAAGATTTGATTCTCATGCCTTCTTAACGCACTATTGAACTAATCTAATCAAATTTGATTATAATAATCAATGGAATCACACTAATTAATCAAAAATGAAACATTGAGCCTATTGTTTGAACAAAACCAAACACGAAACCACACGAACGACCCTTGAAATCAATAAGAATCGAGAATAACGTTAAAGTGATGGAATGAAAGTAAACAGATGTCAAACCACAAACACAATGTACGATAGATTAAAAAGAACTCAATCAAGCTAACATGACAAAGTAAATAAGATTTTCTTGTAGTTTAATCAAATGGTGCAACCACAGATTAGTGCATTAAAGTATTCACGAAAGTTTAAGTAAATTACATGGAAAAGGAACTAGTTATACGACAATTTTAATCAACAATAGTTCTCGCGTGGATAGCTTTTCGCTTTTCATAGCAACCTACAATGTTATAAAGATTTGATTCTCATGCCTTTTTAACGCACTACTGAACTAATCTAATCAAATTTGATTATAATAATCAATGGAATCACACTAATTAATAAAAAGTGAAACATAGAGACTATTGTTTGAACAAAACGAAAACCGAACACGAAACCACACGAACGACCCTTGAAATCAATGAGAATGGAGAATCACATTACAGTGATGGAATGAAAGTAAACAGTTGGTAAACAAGAAACACAATGTATGATCGATTAAAAAGAACACAATCAAGTTAACATGACAAAGTAAATAACATTTTCTTGTAGTTGAATCTAATTGTGCAGCTACAGATTAAAGCATTAAAGTATTCAAGAAAGTTTAAGTAAATACATTGGAAAGGAACTCGTTATACGACAACATCCATCAACAATAGTTCTCGCGTAGATAGCTTTTCTCTTTCATAACAACCTCCAATGCTATAAAGATTTGATTCTCATGCCTTCTTAACACACTACTGAACTAATTTAATCAATATGATTATAATAATCAATGGAATCACACTAATTAATCAAAAATAAAACATAGAGCCTATTGTTTGAACAAATCCAAAACCGAACACGAAACCACACGAATGAAAGTAAACAGTTGTCAAACAAATAACACAATTTATGATCTATTAAAAAGAACTCAATCAAGCTAACATGGCCAAGTAAATAAGATTTTATTGTAGTTTAATCAAATTGTGCAACTACATATTAGTGCATTAGAGTATTCACAAAAATTTAAGTAAATACTTGGAAAAGAAACTAGTTATATGAAAACATCAATCAACAACAGTTCTTGGGTGGATAGCTTTTCGCTTTTCGTAACAGTCTCCAATGCTAAAATGATTTGATTTTCATGCCTTCTTAACGCACTACTGAACCAATCTAATAAAATTTGATTATAATATTCAATAGAATCACACTAATTAATAAAAAGTGAAACATAGAGACTATTGTTTGAACAAAACGAAAACCGAACACGAAACCACACGAACGACCCTTGAAATCAATGAGAATGGAGAATCACATTACAGTGATGGAATGAAAGTAAACAGTTGGTAAACAAGAAACACAATGTATGATCGATTAAAAAGAACACAATCAAGTTAACATGACAAAGTAAATAAGATTTTCTTGTAGTTGAATCAAATTGTGCAGCTACAGATTAAAGCATTAAAGTATTCAAGAAAGTTTAAGTAAATACATTGGAAAGGAACTCGTTATACGACAACATCCATCAACAATAGTTCTCGCGTAGATAGCTTTTCTCTTTCATAACAACCTCCAATGCTATAAAGATTTGATTCTCATGCCTTCTTAACACACTACTGAACTAATTTAATCAATATGATTATAATAATCAATGGAATCACACTAATTAATCAAAAATAAACATAGAGCCTATTGTTTGAACAAATCCAAAACCGAACACGAAACCACACGAATGAAAGTAAACAGTTGTCAAACAAATAACACAATTTATGATCTATTAAAAGAACTCAATCAAGCTAACATGGCCAAGTAAATAATATTTTATTGTAGTTTAATCAAATTGTGCAACTACATATTAGTGCATTAGAGTATTCACAAAAATTTAAGTAAATACTTGGAAAAGAAACTAGTTATATGAAAACATCAATCAACAACAGTTCTCGGGTGGATAGCTTTTCGCTTTTCGTAACAGTCTCCAATGCTATAATGATTTGATTTTCATGCCTTCTTAACGCACTACTGAACCAATCTAATCAAATTTGATTATAATATTCAATGGAATCACACTAATTAATCAAAAATTAAACATAGAGCCTATTGTTTGAACAATACCAAAACCAAACACGAAACCACACGAATGACCCTTGAAATCAATAAGAATGGAGAATCACATTATAGTGATGGAATGAAAGTAAACAGTTGTCAAACAAGAAACATAATATGTGATCAATTAAAAAGAACTCAATCAAGCTAACATGACAAAGTAAATAAGATTTTCTTATAGTTAAATCAAATTGTGCAGCTACAGATTAGTGCATTAAAGTTTTCACGAAAGATTACGTAAATACCTGGTAAAGGAACTAGTTATACGATAACATCAATCAACAATAGTTCTCGCGTATATAGCTTTTCGCTTTTCATAACAACCTCCAATGCTATAAAGATTTGATTCTCATGTCTTCTTAACGCACTACTGAACTAAACTAATCAAATTTGATTATCATAATCAATGGAATCACACTAATTAATAAAAAATGAAACATAGAGACTATTGTTTCAACAAAACCAAAACCGAACACGAAACCACATGAACGACCCTTGAAATCAATATGAATGGAGAATCATATTACAGTGATAGAATGAAAGTAAGCAGTTGTGAAACAAGAAACACAATATATGATCGATTAAAAAGAACATAATCAAGCTAACATGACAAAGTAATAAGATTTTTTTGTAGTTAAATCAAATTGTGTAGATACAGATTAAAGCATTAAAGTATTCAAGAAAGTTTAAGTAAATACATTGGAAAGGAACCAGATATACGACAACATCCATCAACAATGGTTCTCGCGTAGATAGCTTTTCGCTTTTCATAACAACCTCCAATGCTATAAAGATTTGATTCTCATGCCTTTTTAACGTACTACTGAACTAATTTAATCAATATGATTATAATAATCCATGGAATCACACTAATTAATCAAAAACAAAACATAGAGCCTATTGTTTGAACAAAACCAAAACCGAACACGAAACCACACGAACGACCCTTGAAATCAATAAGAATGGAAAATCACATTACAGTGATGGAATGAAAGTAAACAGTTGTCAAACAAGTAACATAATTTATGATCAATTAAAAAGAACTCAATCAAGCTAGCATGGCAAAGTAAATAAGATTTTATTGTAGTTTAATCAAATTATGCAACTGCATATTAGTGCATTAGAGTATTCACGAAAATTTAAGTAAATACATGGAAAATAAACAAGTTATACAAAAACATCAATCAACAACAGTTCTCGCGTGGATAGATTTTCGCTTTTCGTAACAGTCTCCAACGCTATAATGATTTGATTTTCATGCCTTCTTAACGCACTACTGAACTAATCTAAGCCAAATTTGATTATAATTTTCAATGGAATCACACTAATTAATCAAAAATTAAACATATAGCCTATTGTTTGAACAATACCAAAACCAAACACGAAACCACACGAATGACCCTTGAAATCAATAAGAATGGAGAATCACATTACAGTGATGGAATGAAAGTAAACAGTTGTCAAACAAGAAACACAATGTGTAATCGATTAAAAAGAACTCAATCAAGCTAACATGACAAAGTAAATAAGATTTTCTTATAGTTTAATCAAATTGTGCAACTACAGATTAGTGCATTAAAGTATTCACGAAAGTTTAAGTAAAATACATGGGAGAGGAACTAGTTATACCACAACATTAATCAACAATAGTTCTAGCGTGGATAGCTTTTCGCTTTTCATAACATCCTCCAGTGCTATAAAGATTTGATTCACATGCCTTCTTAACGCACTACTGAAGTATTCTAATCTAATTTGATTATAATAATCAATGGAATCACACTAATTAATCAAAAATGAAACATAGAGCCTATTGTTTGAACAAAACCAAAACCGAACACGAAACCACATGAACGACCCTTGAAATCAATAAGAATGGAAAATCACATTACAGTTATGGAATGAAAGTAAACAGTTGTCAAACAAGTAACATAATTTATGATCAATTAAAAAGAACTCAATCAAGCTAACATGGCAAAGTAAATAAGATTTTATTGTAGTTTAATCAAATTATGCAACTGCATATTAGTGCATTAGAGTATTAACGAAAATTTAAGTAAATACATGGAAAATAAACAAGTTATACAAAAACATCAATCAACAACAGTTCTCGCGTGGATAGATTTTCGCTTTATGTGACAGCCCCCAATGCTATAATGATTTGATTTTCATGCCTTCTTAACACACTACTGAACTAATCTAATCAAATTTGATTATAATATTCAATGGAATCACACTAATTAATCAAAAATTAAACATAGAGCCTATTGTTTGAACAATGCCAAAACCAAACACGAAACCACCCGAATGACCCTTGAAATTAATAAGAATGGAGAATCACATTACAGTGATGGAATGAAAGTAAACAGTTGTCAAACAAGAAACACAATGTGTAATCGATTAAAAAGAACTCAATCAAGCTAACATGACAACGTAAATAAGATTTTCTTATAGTTTAATCAAATTGTGCAGCTACAGATTAGTGCATTAAAGTATTCACGAAAGATTAAGTAAATATATGGGAAAGGAACTAGTTATACGACAACATCAATCAACAATAGTTCTCGCGTACATAGCTTTTCGCTTTTCATAACAACCTCCAGTGCTATAAAGATTTGATTCACATGCCTTCTTAACGCACTACTAAAGTATTCTAATCTAATTTGATTATAATAATCAATGGAATCACACTAATTAATCAAAATGAAACATAGAGCCTATTGTTTGAACAAAACCAAAACCGAACACGAAACCACATGAACGACCCTTGAAATCAATAAGAATGGAAAATCACATTACAGTTATGGAATGAAAGTAAACAGTTGTCAAACAAGTGACATAATTTATGATCAATTAAAAAGAACTCAATCAAGCTAACATGGCAAAGTAAATAAGATTTTATTGTAGTTTAATCAAATTATGCAACTGCATATTAGTGCATTAGAGTATTCATGAAAATTTAAGTAAATACATGGAAAATAAACAAGTTATACAAAAACATCAATCAACAACAGTTCTCGCGTGGATAGATTTTCGCTTTATGTGACAGTCCCCAATGCTATAATGATTTGATTTTCATGCCTTCTTAACACACTACTGAACTAATCTAATCAAATTTGATTATAATATTCAATGGAATCACACTAATTAATCAAAAATTAAACATAGAGCCTATTGTTTGAACAATACCAAAACCAAACACGAAACCACCCGAATGACCCTTGAAATCAATAAGAATGGAGAATCACATTACAGTGATGGAATGAAAGTAAACAGTTGTCAAACAAGAAACACAATGTGTAATCGATTAAAAAGAACTCAATCAAGCTAACATGACAAAGTAAATAAGATTTTCTTATAGTTTAATCAAATTGTGCAGCTACAGATTAGTGCATTAAAGTATTCACGAAAGATTAAGTAAATATATGGGAAAGGAACTAGTTATACGACAACATCAATCAACAATAGTTCTCGCGTATATAGCTTTTCGCTTTTCATAACAACCTCCAATGCTATAAATATTTGATTCTCATGCCTTCTTAATGCACTACTGAACTAATTTAATCAATTTGATTATAATAATCAATTGAATCACACTAATTAATCAAAAATGAAACATAGAGCCTATTGTTTGAACAAAACCAAAACTGAACACGAAACCTCACGAACGACCCTTGAAATCAATAAGAGTGGAAAATCACATTACAGTGATGGAATGAAAGTAAACAATTGTGAAACAAGTAACACAATTTATGATCCATTAAAAAGAACTCAATCAAGCTAGAATGACAAAGTAAATAAGATTTTATTGTAGTTTAATTAAATTGTGAAACTACATATACGAAAACATCAATCAACAGCAGTTCTCTCGTGTATAGCTTTTCGCTTTTCGTAACAGTCTCCAATGCTATAAAGATTTGATACTCATGCCTTCTTAACGCACTACTGAACTAATCTTATCAAATTTGATTATAATAATCAATGGAATCACACTAATTAATCAAAAATGAAACATAGAGCCTATTGTTTGAACAATACCAAAACCAAAAACGAAACCACACGAATGACCCGTGAAATCAATAAGAATGGAGAATCACATTACAGTGATGGAATGAAAGTAAACAGTTATCAAACAAGAAACGCAATGTATGATCGATTAAAAAAAACTCAATCAAGCTAACATGACAAAGTAAAAAGATTTCTTAGAGTTTAATCAAATTATGCAACTACAGATTAGTGCACCAAAGTATTCATGAAAGATTAAGTAAATACATAGGAAAGCAACTAGTTATACGACAACATCAATCAGTAATAGTTCTCGCGTAGATAGCATTTTGCTTTTCATAACAACCTCTAATGCTATAAAGAGTTGATTCTCATGCCTTCTTAACGCACTACTGAACTAATATAGTCAATTTGATTATAATAATTAATGGAATCACATTAATTAATAAAAAATGAAACATAGGGTCTATTGTTAGAAGAAAACCAAAACCGAACAAGAAACCACATGAAACCACACGAACGACCTTTGAAATCAATAAAAATGGAGAATCACATTATAGTGATGGAATAAAAGTAAACAGTTGTCAAACAAGAAGCACAATGTACGATCAATTAAAAAGAACTCAATCAAGCTAACATGACAAAGTAAATAAGATTTTCTTATAGTTTAATCAAATTGTGCAACTACAGATTAGTGCATTAAAGTCTTCACGAAAGTTTAAGTAAAACACATGGGAGAGGAACTAGTTATGCCACAACATTAATCAACAATAGTTCTCACGTGGATAGCTTTTCACTTTTCATAACATCCTCCAGTGCTATAAAGATTTGATTCACATGCCTTCTTAACGGACTACTGAAGTATTCTAATCTAATTTGATTATAATAATGAATGGAATCACACTAATTAATTAAAAATTAAACATAGAGCCTTTTGTTTGAACAAAACCAAAACCAAACACGTAACCACACGAAACCACACGAACGACCCTTGAAATCAATATGAATGGAAAACCACATTACAGTGATGGAATGAAAGTAAACAATTGTGAAACAAGTAACACAATTTATGATCGATTAAAAAGAACTCAATCAAGCTAACCTGACAAAGTAAATAAGATTTTATTGTAGTTTAATCAAACTGTGCAACTACATATTAGTAGATTAGAGTATTCACGAAAATTTAAGTAAATACACGAAAAAGAAACAAGTCATACGAAAACATCAATCAACAACAGTTCTCGCGTGGACAGCTTTTTGCTTTTCGTAACAGTCTCCAATGCTATAAAGATTTGATTCTCATGCCTTCTTAACGCACTACTGAACTAATGTAATCAAATTTGATTATAATAAACAATTGAATCACACTAATTAATCAAAAATAAAACATAGAGCCTATTGTTTGAACAACACAAAAACCGAAAACGAAACCACACGAATGACCCTTGAAATCAATAAGAATGGAGAATCATATTACAGTGATGGAATGAAAGTAAACAGCTGTCAAATAAGAAACACAATGTATGATCGATTAAAAAAACTCAATCAAGCTAACATGACAAAGTCAATAAGATTTTCTTATAGTTTAATCAAATTGTGTAGCTACAGATTAGTGCATCAAAGTATTCACGAAATATTAAGTAAACACATGGGAAAGGAACTACTTATACGACAACATCAATCAACAATAGTTCTCGCGTAGATAGCTTTTTACTTTTCATAACAACCTCCAATGCTATAAAAGTTGATTCTCATGCCTTCTTAACGCACTACTGAACTAATTTAATCAATTTGATTATAATAATCAATGGAATCACAATAATTAATAAAAAATGAAACATAGAGCCAACTGTTTGAACAAAACCAAAACCGAACAAGAAACCACACAAAACCACACGAACGACCCTTGAAATCAATAAAAATGGAGAATCACATTATAGTGATGGAAAGAAAGTAAACAGTTGTCAAACAAGAAACACAATGTATGATCGATTAAAAAGAACTCATTCAAGCTAACATGACAAAGTAAGTAAGATTTTCTTATAGTTTAATCAAATTGTGCAACTACAGATTAGTATATTAAAGTATTCACGAAAGTTTAAGTAAAATACATGGGAGAGGAACTAGTTATACGACAACATTAATCAACAATAGTTCTCGCGTGGATAGCTTTTCGCTTTTCATAACATCCTCCAATGCTGTAAAGGTTTGATTCTCATGCCTTCTTAACGCACTACTGAACTAATCTAATCAAATTTGATTTTAATAATCAATGGAATCAAACTAATTAATCAAAAATGAAACATAGAGCCTATTGTTTGAACAAAACCAAAACTGAACACGAAACCACACAAAACCACACGAACGACCCTTGAAATCCATAAGAATGGAAATCCACATTACAATGATGGAATGAAAGTAAACAGTTGTGAAACAAGTAACACAATTTACGATCGATTAAAAAGAACTCAATCCAGCTAACATAACAAAGTAAATAAGATTTTATTACAGTTTAATCAAATTGTGCAACTACATATTAGTGGATTAGAGTATTCACGAAAATTTAAGTAAATACATGGAAAAGAAACTAGTTATACGAAAACATCAATCAACAACAGTTCTCGCGTGGATAGCTTTTCGTATTTTGTAACAGTCTCCAATGCTATAAAGATTTGATTCTCATGCCTTCTTAACGTACTACTGAACTAATCTAATCAAATTTGATTACAATAATCAATGGAATCACACTAGTTAATCAAAAATGAAACATAGAGCCAATTGTTTGAACAATACCAAAACCGAAAATGAAACCACACGAATGACCCTTGAAATCAATAGGAATGGAGAATCACATTACAGTGATGGAAAGAAAGTAAACAGTTGTCAAAAAAGAAACACAATGTATGATTGATTAAAAAAAACTCAATCAAGCTAACATGACAAAGTAAATAAGATTTTCTTATAGTTTAATCAAATTGTGTAGCTATAGATTATTGCATTAAAGTATTCACGAAAGATTAAGTAAATACATGGGAAAGGAACTAGTTATACGACAACATCAATCAATAATAGTTCTCGCTTATATAGCTTTTTGCTTTTCATAACAACCTCTAATGCTATAAAGAGTTGATTCTCATGCCTTCTTAACGCACTACTCAACTAATTTAATCTATTTGATTATAATAATCAAAGGAATCACACTAATTAATCAAAAATAAAACATAGAGCCTATTGTTTGAACAAAACCAAAACCGAACACGAAACCACACGAACGACCCTTGAAATCAATAAGAATGGAAAATCATATTACAGTGATGGAATGAAAGTAAGCAGTTGTCAAACAAGTAACACAATTTATGATCAATTAAAAAGAACTCAATTAAGCTAACACGGCAAAGTAAATAAGATTTTATTATAGTTTAATCAAATTGTGCAACTGCATATTAGTGCATTAGAGTATTTATGAAAATTTAAGTAAATACATGGAAAATAAACTAGTTATACAAAAACATCAATCAACAACAGTTCTCGCGTGGATAGCTTTTCGCTTTTCGTAACAGTCTCCAATGCTATAATGATTTGATTTTCATGCCTTTTTAACGCACTACTGAACTAATCTAATCAAATTTGATTATAATATTCAATGGAATCACACTAATTATTCAAAAATTAAACATAGAGCCTATTGTTTGAACAGTACCCAAACGCCCAAAGTTCATGCGCACAAATAGTGCCCATGCGCCTAGGATATTGCCCAGACGCCTAAGTGCCCATGTGCCTAAACAAGGCTCGTGCGCCTGCATAGTACCCATGCGCCTAGAAAGTTGTCCAGACGCCTAAGTGTTGGCCGTGCGCCCAAATAGTGCTCATGCGCCTGAGTCGCCCATGCGCCTAAGTATTCATGCGCCCGCATAGTGCTCGCGTGCCTGCATAGTGCTCATGCGTCTAAGACTTAGAAAATTTTCTGAAATTTTCAGGAAAGGGGGACTTTTAAGCTATGACTTGGGATGTTCCCGGGGATGGTATGTGATGGTTATATGTCGACGTTATGCATGTTTATGGCCTGTTTTCTTTATGTTCCTATTATATATTTCTCCGTGGCCTTACGTGGTGTGATTATGTTAATGGATGAAAAGTATTATCTTAACAAAGCGAAAGATCTAAGATAATAAAAGTGGAACATAATGAATGAACGAAGAAAAGTTTTGCAAGCAAAATGTAAGGAGGTTCACAACTCCTTGAGAGTTGTCAGCTCAACTGTGTGTCATACAGCGTGGGATCTTGGCTGCCCCATGAGGGATTCACACACAGGGGATCAGTCTTGGTGACTCTTCCATACGTACGAAACGGGGTCCTTGTCACTAAACCCTAGATTAGTTGGCTTCATGCCCAAGAGGGGGGTTTAGTATATGACAGGACCTAGATAGAAGTGAAAGATAATGTAACGTGCAAAATGTACGAAACGTGCGATAAGTACGAAAAGAACGATGACGGAAGATAATAATGCTCTTATCTATGTATATGTATAATGTGTGATCACGTGCGAAAGTATGAAAATGTATTAACGAATGGAAGGTAATATAAATGTTTTCATAAAACTAGAACTCACTCAGCAACGCTGACTTTTATGCATTTTCAGTTGGCAGGTGATGGTTGCTGAGGTTGGCATGGGGTGAAGCTACTTGGCAAAGATTTTGGATGGCATTTTGTGTAACAATGATGCTTTTGTGTAGAAATAAGACCAGACAATGATTTGCAATGTCTAATGTTGTAAAAAGTAATTATTAATATATGAAATGGTTTCGTTAAGTTTTTCCGCTGCGAATGTTTAATAGATTTTATGTGATTTTGAAATAGTATGTGCGATGATTGTCTAACTATGAGTGTCCCGGGAACGGGGCCCTTACAAGTTGGTATCAGAGCCAAAGTTTAAGAGAAATGGGTAAATATTTTCCAATAAACCTAAACTTAAACTGAGAATAGGACAAAGGGAAGGATGCCAACCCAAGTAGCTACGTGCCATCAGGTATTTTCTTTAATGTTAACCGGTATTATGTGCGCATGCTATCTGCATTATGTGCCTTTAGTAGATTTGGATACTGATGTAGTCAGGATAGGAAATGCTTGGGGTATGAAGAGTAAAGTAAGTGGCTAATCACAACTGGCCACTGTAATTAGGGACTTACTACACTTGACATAAACTGAGCTATTACCTTGAATGATCGTGTTGGTGTTTGAATCTTATAGTGTGTTTAGAGGATGGCCGGTGGTTGGTGGACGTGGTACTGGACCGCGTGCCACAAGAAGGGGTGCTAAGGCTGTAGAAATGGCACCTGAAGAGCCCGAGACTCAACACCAGGAAGGTGGTGATGAGAGTGCTAATTTGAGGGCCTCGGTGAAAGAGGCTGTTGTTGAAGAGGTTCACCAGGTCATGCAAACGATCCTGCCGTCTATGGTGGTTGAAGTGATCAGAGCTGTAAGGGAGGATGAGAAGAAGGAGAAAGAGAAGACCGCGGGAGAAGCGGGGCAGCGGGAGACTCAGACGGTTGTCCCAAGTGATGAGGAGGAAGAAGAAGCAGTGCCAGGGACAGCTTGGGGTTGTACTTATGGGGCATTCCAGTGATGCAAGCCCCCGACTTTTGATGGAAATGGTAACGCTGCTGCTGCCCATCGATGGGTGAGAGAGATGGAGGCTGTACTTGATATCAGCGAGTGTAGGGAGGACCAGAAAGTGAAGTTTGCTACCCACTCATTTGTGGACTCGGCTTTATGCTGGTGGGACAATATTGTCCAGGCCGAGGGTAGCAGGGCGATTGGAAGAATGAGTTGGGATGAACTGAAGAAGCTGGTGATTGAGGAGTTTTGTCCTCATAGGGAACTTGACAAGATTGAGAAAGAGTTTCTACAGCTGGAGGCGGGAACCATGACGCACCAGCAGTACACCACTAAGTTTAATGATGCCAGATCAGGTGACACCTATGTCACGAAAGATAAAGAGGTACATCCAAGGTTTGCCGGCGGATGTTCGCAGCCATATGATTGCCGCCCGGCCGAGCACGTTTAGGTCGGTGGTTGATCTGGCGGGAAGGTTGTACGATGAACGGGAGGTGCCTGTGGTTGAAGTAAGCAAGAAAAGTGGTGGTGGTGATCGGAACTGGAACGGGAAGCGGTTTGGACGCGGTGGTGTCGCTCCAAACAACAAGGTTGCCAGGATGGATAACCGGCGTGTAGCCACACCCGGGGCTAGAGCAAAGAGGTGTGGTAAATGTGGAAGGGAGCATACGGGAGAGTGCAGATAGGGATCGAATGTCTGCTTCAAGTGTGGGAAGCCCGGTCACATAGCAAAGAATTATGGGGTGATGAATTGTTATAACTGTGGTGAAGAGGGCCATCTGAGTAGGGACTGCAAGAAGCCGGCTGAGAGTTCCGGGGCAAAGAAGAAGGCTGGGAGTGAAGGGCAGAAGGCGAGCGCCAGAGCTTTCACGATGACCAAGGAGGAAGCTAGGACGGACCCCGATGTTGTGTCAGGTACGTTTCTAGTAAACCAAACTCTCGCTTCTGTGTTATTTGATTCTGGTGCTAGTAGGAGTTTTATTTCTACTGCTTTCAGTGCTAATTTGACTGTTAGAAGTAGAAGTATTGACGAGCCCTTCGATGTAGAAACTGCCATAGGTAAGTCTACCAAGATCTCTGATCTGATAGAAGGCTGTGACATAGAGCTAGAAGGTCATAGGTTTCCTGCTAGACTGTTTGTGATGACCTTAGGCGGGTTTGATGTAGTCCTAGGGATGGACTGGTTAGCGGCCTATGAAGCGAATATCGTGTGTCGCAAGAAGATGATCCGACTGACAGCGCCTGACAGGAGTTCGGTGACGATCTATGGTGATCGAGTTACTACGATTCCGAAGGTAATTTCGATGGCGGTGGCGGGGAAGTGTATAAGACGTGGATGTAGTGCCTACCTGGCTTATGTGAAAGATATGGACACGTCAACACCACAATTGTCTGACGTACCGGTTGTGTGTGACATTCCCGATGTGTTTCCAGAAGACTTACCAGGAGTGCCACCAGACCGTGAGATCGAGTTCTAGATTGATTTGATACCCGGTGCTCAGCCTATCGCTAAGGCACCGTATCGATTGGCTCCAACAGAGATGAAGGAACTGATGGTTTAATTGCAAGAACTGTTGGATAAAGGGTTTATTCGACCGAGTATCTCTCCTTGGGGTGCTCCGGTCTTGTTTGTAAAGAAGAAAGACGGTAGCATGAGGATGTGCATCGACTACCGCGAGTTAAACAAGTTGACGGTGAAGAATCGGTATCCTTTACCCAGAATCGATGACTCATTTGATCAGCTGCAAGGTGCTAATTGGTTTTCGAGAATCGATATTCGATCGGGTTATCATCAGCTGAAGGTGAAGGAGCAGGATATTCCTAAAACAGCTTTTCGCACTCGTTATGGACACTACGAGTTTCTCGTTATGTCTTTTGGTTTAACCAATGCGCTAGCTGTTTTTATGGATTTGATGAATCGAGTGTGCCGGCCGATGTTGGATAAATCGGTGATTGTGTTTACCGATGATATCCTGATTTATTCAAGGAGCGAGGAGGAGCATGCCGGTCACATTCGGAAAGTATTGGAGACGCTTAGAAGGGAGAAGTTGTACGCAAAATTCTCCAAGTGCGCGTTCTGGTTGCGTGAAGTTCAGTTTTTGGGTCATGTGGTAAATTCTGAAGGAATCATGGTCGACCCAGCGAAGGTAGAAGCTATGGTGCAATGGAAGCATCCAAAGATGCCATCTGAGATCTGTAGTTTCCTTGGATTGGCGGGATATTATAGAAGATTCATCCAAGACTTCTTCAAAATAGCTTCTCCATTGACCAAGTTGACCCGTAAGGACGTGAAATTTGTATGGGGTCAAGAGCAAGAAAAGGCTTTTGAAGAGCTGAAGGCGAGGCTGACGCAAGCTCCAGTCTTGTCGTTACCCGAAGGAAGCAAAGATTTGGTGGTTTATTCAGATGCTTCTTATTTGGGGTTGGGTTGCGTGTTAATGCAGCGAGGGAAGGTTATAGCCTACGCATCCCGACAGCTGAAAGTTCATGAGGTTAACTACCCTACTCATGACTTGGAGTTAGCAGCTGTGGTCTTCGCATTGAAGATTTGGAGGCACTATTTATATGGGACGAAGTGCACCATCTTCACCAACCACAAGAGCTTGAAGTACTTCTTCGAGCATAAAGATTTGAATATGAGGCAGAGGCGATGGTTAGAGCTCATTAAGGATTATGATTGTGAGATCCATTACCATCCGGGCAAAGCCAACGTAGTGGCGGATGCCCTTAGCTGAAAGAAGAGGCCTGAACCGATCCGGGTGAAGGCTTACCAATTGATTATGACTTCCGATGTTATGAAGCAGGTCAAAGAGTTTCAAGACGAGGCGTTGAAAGAAGATCGCCTTAACTCTGAAAGGATGAGAGGTCTAGTCACGGAATTGGGTGAAAACACTTTCGGTGTAAAAACCCGATTTGGGCGAATGTGGATTCCTCGTTATGGAGATCTACGTGGAAAGATCATGGATGAAGCTCATAAGACTCGATACTCCATTCATCCCGGTGCTACGAAGATGTATCATGACATGAAGAAAGATTATTGGTGGCCCGGTATGAAGCGTGACGTGGCGGAGTACGTGAGTAAGTGCCTTACTTGTTTGCAAGTGAAGGCGGAGCATCAGAAGTCGTACGGAAAGATCCAACCTTTGGATATACCCGAGTGGAAGTGGGAGCATATCACCATGGATTTTATCACGAAGCTCCGCGAACGGCAAGAGGGTATGATGCCATATGGGTGATCGTCGACCGTCTGACGAAGAGTGCTCACTTCTTACCGATCCGTGAAACGTATTCATCCGAGAGGTTAGCGGATCTGTTCATCAAGGAGATTGTGACTCGTCATGGTGTACCGGTGTCTATTGTGTCTGACCGTGACACTCGGTTTACATCCATGTTTTGGAAGGGATTTCATGATGCTATGGGGACGAGATTACATATTAGTACGGCTTATCATCCTCAAACGGATGGTCAATCAGAAAGAACTATTCAGACGCTTGAGGATATGCTTCGGGCATGCATCATTGACTTTGGAGGAAGTTGGGACGAACACTTACCGTTAGATGAATTCTCATACAACAACAGTTATCATGCCAGCATTGGTATGCCACCTTATGAGATGCTATACGGTAGAAGGTGTAGGACACCCGTATGTTGGGGTGACATCGGTCAGAAGGAGTTAGGAAGCATTGAGGTGATCGAGGCTACGACTGAGAAACTAGAAAAGATCAAAGCCTATATGAAGGCGGCCAAAGATAGGCAGAAGTCGTATGCCGATAAGAGACGTAGACCGATTGAATTCAAGGTGGGTGATAGAGTTATGTTGAAGGTTTCACCTTGGAAGGGTATCATTCGGTTTAGAAAGCGGGGCAAGTTGAGTCCGAGGTATATAGGGCCTTTCCGAATCATTGCTCGAGTAGGAGAGGTGGCTTATAGATTGGAGTTGCCCGATGAGTTAAGTGGAACTCATCCAACATTCCATGTATCTCATCTGAGAAAGTGCTTAGCTGATGAGGATGTGGTGGTACCACTGGAAGACATTGAGGTTGACGAACGGCTCAATTATGTGAAGCAACCAGCGGCTATCATTGACAGAAAAGAGAAGAAGCTAAGGAATAAAGTGATTCCCTTGGTGCGGGTATAGTGGAAGCATAGAAAGGGATTCGAATCTACATGGGAATCTGAGGAGGAGATGAGACATCACTATCCTCAACTGTTCGAGGAGTGACAGGTTTCGGGGACGATACCTATATAAGGGGGGTGGACTTGTAACACCCGAAAATTTTAAAAGAAGAGAAAAAGTGAAGAAAAGGAAAGAAAAGCAAAATAACCCAAGTTGAGGGGTTAAAGTCGTGCAAGGGGCAAACTTTATTATTAATATGTTCAAAAAGATGGCATGGCCGCCCACCCCTATTGCACACCATCTTTCTATTGATTTTTAGTGAGAGAAAGAGCAAAATTCTCTTCGGTTTTAAAGAGAAGAAGAAGAAGAGGCTGAATTCAGGTTAGTTTCTTGATTTTAGGGTGTTCTTGGCTGCATTTCAGCTTCGGGTGTGTGCTTATGTGCTTGTTTATGTGTTCGGTTTTGGTGTTTTAGGAGTTTGAAATCATAAGCATTCAGGTTTGAAGGAAGTCTTACTCGGAAGTTCCAAGAGGTGAGTTCTAGATCCCCGTTTTTACATGTTTTAACTGATTTGGGGCTGGAATTGCATGTTTAAACGTTTTTATAAAATTTGGGTGTGTACCCGTATATATACGTGTGTGTGCCCTGTTGTGGGTGGGTGTATGTTCGGGATGATTTATGATCAGGTGCATGTTTTATGCTTGTTTTATGCTTAGTATGCTAGAAACTAGGCTAGAACACGTTAGATTGATGATTCTGAGGTCTGAAAATGATGGTAGTTAGAAAAGTAGTTGGCCATGTGCCTAAGTGCTCATGCGCCTGAGATCATGCGCCCAAACAGTACCCAAACGCCCAAGGTTCATGCGCACAAATAGTGCCCATGCGCCTAGGATATTGCCCCGACGCCTAAGTGCCCATGCGCCTAAACAACGCTCGTGCGTCTGCATAGTACCCATGCGCCTAGAAAGTTGTCCAGATGCCTAAGTGCTGGCCGTGCGCCCAAATAGTGCTCATGCGCCTGAGTCGCCCATGCGCCTAAGTATTCATGCGCCCGCATAGTGCTCGCGTGCCTGCATAGTGCTCATGCGTCTAAGACTTAGAAAATTTTCTGAAATTTTCAGGAAAGGGGGACTTTTAAGCTATGACTTGGGATGTTCCCGGGGATGGTATGTGATGGTTATATGTCGACGTTATGCATGTTTATGGCCTGTTTTCTTTATGTTCCTATTATATATTTCTCCGTGGCCTTACGTGGTGTGATTATGTTAATGGATGAAAAGTATTATCTTAACAAAGCGAAAGATCTAAGATAATAAAAGTGGAACATAATGAATGAACGAATGAAAGTTTTGCATGCAAAATGTAAGGAGGTTCACAACTCCTTGAGAGTTGTTAGCTCAACTGTGTGTCATACAGCGTGCGATCTTGGCTGCCCCATGAGGGATTCACACACAGGGGGATTAGTCTTGGTGACTCTTCCATACGTACGAAACGGGGTCCTTGTCACTAAACCCTAGATTAGTTGGCTTCGTGCCCAAGAGGGGGGTTTAGTATATGACAGGACCTAGATAGAAGTGAAAGATAATGTAACGTGCGAAATGTACGAAACGTGCGATAAGTACGAAAAGAACGATGACGGAAGATAATAATGCTATTATCTATGTGTGTGTATAATGTGTGATCATGTGCGAAAGTATGAAAATATTTTAACGAATGGAAGGTAATATAAATGTTTTCATAAAACTAGAACTCACTCAGCAACGCTGACTTTTATGCATTTTCAGTTGGCAGGTGATGGTTGCTGAGTATGGCACGGGGTGAAGCTACTTGGCAAAGATTTTGGAAGGCATTTTGTGTAACAATGATGCTTTTGTGTAGAAATAAAACCAGACAATGATTTGCAATGTCTAATGTTGTAAAAAGTAATTATTAATATATGAAATGGTTTCGTTAAGTTTTTCCACTACAAATGTTTAATAGATTTTATGTGATTTTGAAATAGTGTGTGCGATGATTGTCCAACTGTGAGTGTCCCGGGAACGAGGCCCTTACAATTGATTATTATAATCAAATTTGATTCGATTAGTTCAGTAGTGCGTTAAGAAGGCATGAGAATCAAATCTTTATAGCATTGGAGGATGTTATGAGAAACGAAAAGCTATCCACCCTAGAACTATTGTTAATTTATGTTGTCGTATAACAAGTTACTTTCCCATGTATTTTACTTAAACTGTCGTGAATACTCAAATCCACTAATCTGTAGTTGCACAATTTGATTAAATTACAAGAAAATCTTATTTATTTTGCCATATTAGCTTGATTGAGTTCTTTTTAATGGATCATACATTGTGTTTCTTTTTTGTCAATTGTTTGCTTTTTTTCTATCACTTTAATGTTATTCTCGATTCTCATTGATTTCAAGGGTCGTTCGTGTGGTTTCGTGTTTGCTTTTGGTTTTGTTCAAACAATAGGTTCTATGTTTTATTTTTGATTAATTAATATGATTCCATTGATTATTATAATCAAATTTGATTCGATTAGTTCAGTAGTGCATTAAGAAGGCATGAGAATCAAATCTTTATAGCATTGGAGGATGTTATGACAAACGAAAAGCTGTCCACGCAAGAACTATTGTTGATTCATGTTGTCGTATAACTAGTTACTTTCCCATGTATTTTACTTAAACTGTCGTGAATACTCTAATCCACTAATCTGTAGTTGCATAATTTGATTAAACTAAAAGAAATCTTATTTACTTTGTCATATTAGCTTGATTGAGTTCTTTCCAATGGATCATATATTGTGTTTCTTCTTTGTTAATTGTTTACTTTTGTTCGATCACTTTAATATTATTCTCGATTCTTATTGATTTCATGGGTCGTTCGTGTGGTTTCGTGTTTCCTTTTGGTTTTGTTCAAACAATAGGCTCTATGTTTTATTTTTGATTGTGATTCCATTGATTATTATAATTAAATTTGATTAGATTAGTTCAGTAGTGCGTTAAGAAGGCATGAGAATCAAATCTTTATAAATTGGAGGATGTTATGAAATGCAAAAAGCTATCCGTGCGAGAACTATAGTTAATTAGTGTTGTCATATAACTAGTTCCTTTCCCATGTATTTTACTTAAACTTTAGTGAATTCTTTAATGCACTAATCTATAGTTGCACAATTTGATTAAACTACAAGAAAATCTTATTTACTTTGTCATGTTAGCTTGATTTAGTTCTTTTTAATCGATCATACATTGTGTTTCTTATTTGATAACTGTTTACTTTCATTCCATCACTGTAATGTGATTCTCCGTTCTTATTGATTTCAAGGGGCGTTCGTGTGGTTTCATGTTCGGTTTTGGTTTTGTTCAAACAATAGGCTCTATGTTTAATTTTTTATTATTTTTTGTGATTCCATTGATTATTATAATCAAATTTGATTAGATTAGTTCAGTAGTGCGTTAAGAAGGTATGAGAATCAAATCTTTGGAGCATTGGAGGTTGTTATGAAAAATGAAAAGCTATCCGCGCAAGAACTGTTGTTAATTGATGTTTTCGTATTACTAGTTCCTTTCCCATGAATTTACTTAATCTTTTGTGAATACTCTAATCCACTAACCTATTGTTGCACAATTTGAATAACTACAAGAAAATCTTATTTATTTTGTCATATTAGCTTGATTGAGTTCTTTTTAATTGATCATACATTGTGTTTTTTGTTTGACAACTGTTTACTTTCATTTCATCACTCTAATGTTATTCTCGATTCTTGTTGATTTCAAAGGTCGTTCGTGTGGTTTCGTGTTTGGTTTTGGTTTTGTTTAAATAATAGGCTATATGTTTCATTTTTTACTAATTAGTGTGATTCCATTGATTATTATAATCAAATTTGATTCGATTAGTTTAGTAGTGCTTAAGATGGCATGAGAATCAAATCTTTATTGCATTACAGGATGTATGAAAAGCAAAAAGCTATCCATGCAAGAACTATCGTTGATTAATGTTGTCGTATAACTAGTTCCTTTCCCATGAATTTTACTTAAACTTTCATGAATACTTTAATGCACTAATCTGTAGTTGCACAATTTGAATAAACTACAAGAAAATCTTATTTACTTTGTCATGTAAGCTTGATTTAGTTCTTTTTAATCGATCATACATTGTGTTTCTTGTTTGACAACTGTTTACTTTCATTCCATCACTGTAATGTGATTCTCCATTCTTATTGATTTCAAGGGTCGTTCGTGTCGTTACGGGTTCGGTTTTGGTTTTGTTCAAACAATAGGCTCTATGTTTCATTTTTGATTAAATAGTGTGATTCCATTGATTATTATAATCAAATTTGATTAGATTCTTTCAGTAGTGCGTTAAGAAGGCATTAGAATCAAATCTTTATAGCATTGGAGGTTGTTATGAAAAGCAAAAAGCTATACACAAGAGAACTGTTGTTAATTGATGTTTTGGTATAACTAGTTCCTTTCCAATGTATTTACTTCAACTTTCGTGAATACTTTAATCCATTAATCTGTAGTTGCACAATTTGATTAAACTACGAGAAAATCTTATTTATTTTGTCATATTTGCTATATTGAGTTCTTTCTAATCAATTATACATTGTGTTTCTTGTTTGACAACTGTTTACATTAATTCCATCACTTTAATGTTATTCTCGATTCTTATTGATTTCAATAGTCGTTCGTGCGGATTCGTGTTTGGTTTTGGTTTTCTTCAAACAATAGGCTCTATGTTTCATTTTTGATTAATTAGTGTGATTCCATTGATTATTATAATTAAAGTTGATTAGATTAGTTCACTAGTGCATTAAGAAGGCATGAGAATCAAATCTTTATAGCATTGGGGGATGTTATGATAAGCGAAAAGCTATCCACGCGAGAACTATTGTTGATTAATGTTGTCGTATAACTAGTTCCGTTCCCATGTATTTTACTTAAACTTTCATGATTATTTTAATTCACTAACCTGTAGTTACACAATGTGATTAAACTACAAGAAATCTTATTTATTTTGTCATGTTAGCTTGATTGAGTTCTTTCTAATGGATCATACATTGTGTTTCTTCTTTGACAACTGTTTACTTTTATTCCATCACTTTAATATTATTCTCGATTCTTATTGATTTCAAGGGTCGTTCGTGTGGTTTCGTGTTTGCTTTTGGTTTTGTTCAAACAATAGGCTCTATGTTTCATTTTTTATTGTGATTCCATTGATTATTATAATTAAATTTGATTAGATTAGTTCAGTAGTGCGTTAAGAAGGCATGAGAATCAAATCTTTATCGATTGGAGGATGTTATGAAAAGCAAAAAGATATCCACGTGAGAACTATAGTTGATTAATGTTGTCATATAACTACTCCCTTTCCCATGTATTTTACTTAAACTTTCATGAATACTTTAATGCACTAACCAGTAGTTGCACAATTTGATTAAACTACAAGAAAATCTTATTTACTTTGTCATGTTAGCTTGATTGAGTTCTTTTTAATCGATCATACATTAAGTTTCTTGTTTGACAACTGTTACTTTCATTCCATCACTGTAATGTGATTCTCCATTCTTATTGATTTCAAGGGTCGTTCATGTGGTTTCGTGTTCGGTTTTCGTTTTGTTCAAACAATAGGCTTTATGTTTCATTTTTGATTAATTAGTGTGATTCCATTGATTACTATAATCAAATTTAATCACGTTAGTTCAGTTGTGCGTTAAGAAGGCATGAGAATCAAATCTTTATAGCATTGGAGGTTGTTATGAAAAGCGAAAAGCTATACATGCGAGAACTATTGTTGATTGATTTTTTCGTATAACTAGTTCCTTTCCTATGCATTAACTTAGACTTTCGTAAATACTTTAATCCACTAATCTGTACTTGCACAATTTGATTAAACTACAAGAAAATCTTATTTATTTTGCCATATTAGCTTCATTGAGTTCTTTTTAATCGATCATACATTGTGTTTCTTGTTTGACAACTGTTTACTTTCATTCCATCACTTTAATGTTATTCTTGATTCTTATTGATTTCAAGGGTCATTCGCGTGGTTTCGTGTTTGGTTTTGGTTTTGTTCAAACAATAGGCTCTATGTTTCATTTTTTATTAATTAGAGTGATTCCACTGATTATTATAATTAAATTTGTTTAGATTAGTTCACTAGTGCATTAAGAAGGCATGAGAATCAAATCTTAATAGCATTGGGAGATGTTATGAAAAGCAAAAAGCTATCCATGCGAGAACTATTATTGATTAATGTTGTCGTATAACTAGTTCCTTTCCCATGTATTTTACTTAAACTTTTGTGAGTATTTTAATGCACTAATCTGTAGTTGCATAGTTTGATTAAACTAAAAGAAAATCTTATTTACTTTGTTATGTTACCTTGATTGAGTTTTTTTTAATCGATCATACATTGTGTTTCTTGTTTGACAACTGTTTACTTTCATTCCGTCACTGTAATGTGATTCTCCATAATTGTTAATTTCAAGGGTCGTTCGTGTGGTTTCGTGTTCGGTTTTGGTTTTGTTCAAACAATAGGCTCTATATTTCATTTTTGATTAATTAGTTTGATTCCATTGATTATTATAATTAAATTTGATCAGATTAGTTCAGTAGTGCGTTAAGAAGGCATGAGAATCAAATCTTTATAGCATTGGAGGTTGTTATGAAAAGCGAAAAGCTATCCATGCGAGAACTATTGTTGATTAATGTTGTCGTATAACTAGTTTCCTTCCCATGTATTTACTTAAACTTTCGTGAATACTCTAATCCACTAATCTATAGTTGCACAATTTGATTAAAGTACAAGAAAATCTTATTTACTTTGTCATGTTAGCTTGATTTAGTTCTTTTTAATCGATCTTACATTGCGTTTCTTGTTTGACAACTGTTTACTTTCATTCCATCACTATTATGTGATTCTCCATTCTTATTGATTTCAAGGGTCGTTCGTGTGGTTTCGTGTTTGGTTTTGGTTTTGTTCAAACAATAGGCTATATGTTTCATTTTTGATTAATTAGTGTGATTCCATTGATTATTATAATCAAATCTGATTACATTAGTTCAGTAGTGCATTAAGATGGGATGAGAATCAAATCTTTTTTGCATAGAAGGATGTTATGAAAAGCAAAATGCTATCCACGCGAGAACTATTGTTGATTAATATTGTCGTATAACTAGTTCCTTTCCCATGTATTTTACTTAAACTTTCATCAATGCTTTAATGCACTAATCTGTAGTTGCCCAATTTTATTAAACTACAAGAAAATCTTATTTACTTTGTCATGTTAGCTTGATTTAGTTCTTTTTAATCGATCATACATTGTGTTTTTTGTTTGACAACTGTTTACTTTCATTCCATCACTGTAATGTGATTCTCCATAATTATTAATTTCAAGGGTCGTTCGTGTGGTTTCGTGTTCGGTTTTGGTTTTGTTCCAACAATAGGCTCTATGTTTCATTTTTGATTAATTAGTGTGATTCCATTGATTACTATAATCAAATTTGACCAGATTAGTTCAGTAGTGCGTTAAAAGACATGAGAATCAAATCTTTATAGCATTGGAGGTCGTTATGAAAAGCGAAAAGCTATCCATGCGAGAACTATTGTTGATTAATGTTGTCGTATAACTAGTTTCTTTCCCATGTACTTACTTAAACTTTCGAGAATACTCTAATCCACTAATATGTAGTTGCATAATTTGATTAAACTACAAGAAAATCTTATTTACTTTGTCATGTTAGCTTGATTGAGTTATTTTTAATCGATCATACGTTGTGTTTCTTGTTTGACAACTGTTTACTTTCATTCCATCACAGTAATGTGATTCTCCATTCTTATTGATTTCAAGGGTCGTTTGTGTGGTTTCGTGTTCGGTTTTGGTTTTATTCAAACAATAGACTCTATGTTTCATTTTTGATTAATTAGTGTGATTCCATTGATTATTATAATCAAATTTGATTAGATTAGTTCAGTAGTGCGTTAAGATGACATGAGAATCAAATCTTTATTGCATTGGAGGAATTTATGAAAAGCAAAAAGCTTTCCACGCGAGAACTATTGTTGATTAATGTTGTCGTATAACTAGTTCATTTCCCATGTATTTTACTTAAACTTTCATGAATACTTTAGTGCACTAATATGTAATTGCATAATTTGATTAAACTACAAGAAAATCTTAGTTATTTTGTCATATTAGCATGATTGAATTCTTTTTAATCGATCATACATTGTGTTTCTTGTTTGACAACTGTTTACTTTCATTCCATCACTTTAATGTTATTCTCGATTTTTATTGATTTCAAGGGTCATTCGTGTGGTTTCGTGTTTGCTGTTGGCTTTGTTCAAACAATAGGCTCTATGTTTTATTTTTACTAATTAGTGTGATTCCATTAATTATTATAATTAAATTTGATTAGATTAGTTCAGTAGTATGTTAAAAAGGCATGAGAATCAAATCTTTATAGCATTGGAGGATGTTATGAAAAGCGAAAAGCTATCCACGCGAGAACTATTGTTGATTAATGTTGTCGTATAACTAGTTCCTTTCCCATTTATTTTACTTACATTTTCGTGAATACTTTAATTCAATAATCTATTGTTGCATAATTTGATTAAACTACAAGAAAATCTTAGTTATTTTGTCATATTAGCTTGATTGAATTCTTTTTAATCGATCATACATTGTGTTTCTAGTTTGACAACTGTTTACTTTCATTCCATCACTTTAATGTTATTCTCGATTTTTATTGATTTCAAGGGCCGTTCGTGTGCTTTCGTGTTTGCTGTTGGTTTTGTTCAAACAATATGCTCTATGTTTCATTTTTGATTAATTTTTGTGATTCCATTGATTATTATAATTAAATTTGATCAGATTAGTTCAGTAGTGCGTTAAGAGGGCATGAGAATCAAATCTTTATAGCATTGGAGGTTGTTATGAAAAGCGAAAAGCTATCCATGCGAGAACTATTGTTGATTAATGTTGTCGTATAACTAGTTTCCTTCCCATGTATTTACTTCAACTTTCGTGAATACTCTAATCCACTAATCTATAGTTGCACAATTTGATTAAAGTACAAGAAAATCTTATTTACTTTGTCATGTTAGCTTGATTTAGTTCTTTTTAATCGATCATACATTGCGTTTCTTGTTTGACAACTGTTTACTTTCATTCCATCACTGTAATGTGATTCTCTATTCTTATTGATTTCAAGGGTCGTTCGTGTGGTTTCGTGTTCGGTTTTGGTTTTGTTCAAACAATAGGCTATATGTTTCATTTTTGATTAATTAGTGTGATTCCATTGATTATTATAATCAAATCTGATTAGATTAGTTCAGGAGTGCATTAAGATGGGATGAGAATCAAATCTTTTTTACATTGGAGGATGTTATGAAAAGCAAAATGCTATCCACGCGAGAACTATTGTTGATTAATATTGTCGTATAACTAGTTCCTTTCCCATGTATTTTACTTAAACTTTCATGAATACTTTAATGCACTAATCTGTAGTTGCCTAATTTTATTAAACTACAAGAAAATCTTATTTACTTTGTCATGTTAGCTTGATTTAGTTCTTTTTAATCGATCATGCATTGTGTTTCTTGTTTGACAACTGTTTACTTTCATTCCATCACTGTAATGTGATTCTGCATAATTATTAATTTCAAGGGTCGTTCGTGTGGTTTCGTGTTCGGTTTTGGTTTTGTTCCAACAACAGGCTCTATGTTTCATTTTTGATTAATTAGTGTGATTCCATTGATTACTATAATCAAATTTGACCAGATTAGTTCAGTAGTGCGTTAAAAGACATGAGAATCAAATCTTTATAGCATTGGAGGTCGTTATGAAAAGCGAAAAGCTATCCATGCGAGAACTATTGTTGATTAATGTTGTCGTATAACTAGTTTCTTTCCCATGTACTTACTTAAACTTTCGAGAATACTCTAATCCACTTATATGTAGTTGCATAATTTGATTAAACTACAAGAAAATCTTATTTACTTTGTCATGTTAGCTTGATTGAGTTATTTTTAATCGATCATACGTTGTGTTTCTTGTTTGACAACTGTTTACTTTCATTCCATCACAGTAATGTGATTCTCCATTCTTATTTATTTCAAGGGTCGTTAGTGTGGTTTCGTGTTCGGTTTTGGTTTTGTTCAAACAACAGACTCTATGTTTCATTTTTGATTAATTAGTGTGATTCCATTGATTATTATAATCAAATTTGATTAGATTAGTTCAGTAGTGCGTTAAGATGGCAGGAGAATCAAATCTTTATTGCATTGGAGGATTTTATGAAAAGCAAAAAGCTTTCCACGCGAGAACTATTGTTGATTAATGTTGTCGTATAACTAGTTCCTTTCCCATGTATTTTACTTAAACTTTCATGAATACTTTAGTGCACTAATATGTAGTTGCATAATTTGATTAAACTACAAGAAAATATTAGTTATTTTGTCATATTAGCTTGGTTGAATTCTTTTTAATCGATCATACATTGTGTTTCTTGTTTGACAACTGTTTACTTTCATTCCATCACTTTAATGTTATTCTCGATTTTTATTGATTTCAAGGGTCGTTCGTGTGGTTTCGTGTTTGCTGTTGGCTTTGTTCAAACAATAGGCTCTATGTTTTGTTTTTTAATAATTAGTGTGATTCCATTAATTATTATAATTAAATTTGATTAGATTAGTTTAGTAGTACATTAAAAAGGCATGAGAATCAAATCTTTATAGCATTGGAGGATGTTATGAAAAGCGAAAAGCTATCCACGCGAGAACTATTGTTGATTAATGTTGTCGTATAACTAGTTCCTCTCCCATGTATTTTACTTACATTTTCGTGAATACTTTAATGCAATAATCTGTTGTTGCATAATTTGATTAAACTACAAGAAAATCTTAGTTATCTTGTCATATTAGCTTGATTGAATTCTTTTTAATCGATCATACAATGTGTTTCTAGTTTGACAACTGTTTACTTTCATTCCATCACTTTAATGTTATTCTCGATTTTATTGATTTCAAGGGCCGTTCGTGTGCTTTCGTGTTTGCTGTTGGTTTTGTTCAAACAATATGCTCTATGTTTCATTTTTGATTAATTTTTGTGATTGCATTGATTATTATAATTAAATTTGATCAGATTAGTTCAGTAGTGCGTTAAGAAGGCATGAGAATCAAATCTTTATAGCATTGGAGGTTGTTATGAAAAGCGAAAAGCTATCCATGCTAGAACTATTGTTGATTAATGTTGTCGTATAACTAGTTTCCTTCCCATGTATTTACTTAAACTTTCGTGAATACTCTAATCCACTAATCTATAGTTGCACAATTTGATTAAAGTACAAGAAAATCTTATTTACTTTGTCATGTTAGCTTGATTTAGTTCTTTTTAATCGATCATACCTTGCGTTTCTTGTTTGACAACTGTTTACTTTCATTCCATCACTATAATGTGATTCTCTATTCTTATTGATTTCAAGGGTCGTTCGTGTGGTTTCGTGTTCGGTTTTGGTTTTGTTCAAACAATAGGCTATATGTTTCATTTTTGATTAATTAGTGTGATTCCATTGATTATTATAATCAAATCTGATTAGATTAGTTCAGTAGTGCATTAAGATGGGATGAGAATCAAATCTTTTTTACATTGGAGGATGTTATGAAAAGCAAAATGCTATCCACGCGAGAACTATTGTTATTAATATTGTTGTATAACTAGTTCCTTTCTCATGTATTTTACTTAAACTTTCATGAATACTTTAATGCACTAATCTGTAGTTGCCTAATTTTATTAAACTCCAAGAAAATCTTATTTACTTTGTCATGTTTGCTTGATTTAGTTCTTTTTAATCGATCATACATTGTGTTTCTTGTTTGACAACTGTTTACTTTCATTCCATCACTGTAATGTGATTCTGCATAATTATTAATTTCAAGGGTCGTTCGTGTGGTTTCATGTTCGGTTTTGGTTTTGTTCCAACAACAGGCTCTATGTTTCATTTTTGATTAATTAGTGTGATTCCATTGATTACTATAATCAAATTTGACCAGATTAGTTCAGTAGTGCGTTAAAAGACATGAGAATCAAATCTTTATAGCATTGGAGGTTGTTATGAAAAGCGAAAAGCTATCCATGCGAGAACTATTGTTGATTAATGTTGTCGTATAACTAGTTTCTTTCCCATGTACTTACTTAAACTTTCGAGAATACTCTAATCCACTAATATGTAGTTGCATAATTTGATTAAACTACAAGAAAATCTTATTTACTTTGTCATGTTAGCTTGATTGAGTTATTTTTAATCGATCATACGTTGTGTTTCTTGCTTGACAACTGTTTACTTTCATTCCATCACAGTAATTTGATTCTCCATTCTTATTGATTTCAAGGGTCGTTTGTGTGGTTTCGTGTTCGGTTTTGGTTTTGTTCAAACAATAGACTCTATGTTTCATTTTTGATTAATTAGTGTGATTCCATTGATTATTATAATCAAATTTGATTAGATTAGTTCAGTAGTGCGTTAAGATGGCATGAGAATCAAATCTTTATTGCATTGGAGGATTTTATGAAAAGCAAAAAGCTTTCCACGCGAGAACTATTGTTGATTAATGTTGTCGTATAACTAGTTCCTTTCCCATGTATTTTACTTAAACTTTCACGAATACTTTAGTGCACTAATATGTAGTTGCATAATTTGATTAAACTACAAGAAAATCTTAGTTATTTTGTCATATTAGCTTGATTGAATTCTTTTTAATTGATCATACATTGTGTTTCTTGTTTGACAACTGTTTACTTTCATTCCATCACTTTAATGTTATTCTCGATTCTTATTGATTTCAAAGGTCGTTCTCGCGGTTTCGTGTTCGAATCTTACTTATTTTGTCATATTAGCTTAATTGAGTTCTTTTTAATCGATCATACATTGTGTTTTTTGTTTGACAACTATTTACTTTCATTCCATCACTTTAATGTTATTCTCGATTCTTATTGATTTCAATGGTCGTTCGTTCAGTTTTATATTCGGTTTTGGTTGTGTTCAAACAATAGGCTCTATGTTTCATTTTTTATTAATTAATGTGATTCCATTGATTATTATAATCAAATTTGATTAGATTACTTCAGTAGTGCGTTAAGTAGGCATGAGAATCAAATCTTTATAGCATTGGAGGTTGTTATGAAAAGCGAAAAGCTATCCACGCGAGAACTGTTGTTAAATGATTTTTTGTTATAACTAGTTACTTTCCCATGTATTTACTTAAACTTTCGTGAATACTCTAATCCACTAATCTGTAGTTGCACAATTTGATTAAACTATAAGAAAATCTTATTTATTTTGTCATATTAGCTTGATTGAGTTCTTTTTAATCGATCATATATTGTGTTTTTTGTTTGACAACTGTTTACTTTAATTCCATCACTTTAATGTTTTTCTCGATTCTTATTGATTTCAAGGGTCGTTCGTGTGGTTTCGTGTTTGGTTTTGGTTTTGTTCAAACAATAGGCTCTATGTTTCATTTTTGATTAATTAGTGTAATTCTATTTATTATTATAATCAAATTTGATTAGATTAGTTCAGTAGTGTGTTAAGAAGGCATGAGAATCAAATCTTTATAGCATTGCAGATTGTTATGAAAAGCGAAAAGCTATCCACGCGAGAACTCTTCTTAAATGATTTTTTCGTATAACTAGTTACTTTCCCACGTATTTACTTAAACTTTCGTGAATACTCTAATCCACGAATCTGTAGTTGCACGATTTGATTAAACTACAAGAAAATCTTATTTATTTTGTCATATTAGCTTGATTGAGTTCTTTTTAATCGATCATACATTGTGTTTTTTGTTTGACAACTGTTTACTTTCATTCCATCACTTTAATGTTATTCTCGATTCTTATTGATTTCAAGCGTCGTTCGTGTGGTTTCATGTTTGGTTTTGGTTTTGTTCAAACAATAGGCTCTATGTTTCATTTTTGATTAATTAGTGTGATTCTATTGATTATTATAATCAAATTTGATTAGATTAGTTTAGTAGTGCGTTAAAAAGGCATGAGAATCAAATCTTTAGAGCATTGGAGGTTGTTATGAAAAGCGAAAAGCAATTCACGCAAGAACTATTCTTAATTAATGTTGTAGTATAACTAGTTTATTTCCCTTGTATTTACTTAAACTTTTGTGAATACTCTAATCCACTAATATGTAGTTGCACAACTTGATTAAACTGCAAGAAAAACTTATTTACTTTGTCATGTTAGCTTGATTGGGTTATTTTTAATCGCTCATACGTTGTGTTTCTTGTTTGACAACTGTTTACTTTCATTCCATAACTGTAATGTGATTCTCCATTCTTATTGATTTCAAGGGTCGTTCGTGTGGTTTCATGTTCGGTTTTGGTTTTATTCAAACTATAGGCTCTATGTTTCATTTTTGATTAATTGGTGTGATTCCATTGATTATTATAATCATATTTGATTAGATTAATTCACTAGTGCGTTAATAAGGCAAGAGAATCAAATCTTTATAGCATTGGAGGATGTTATGAAAAGCGAAAAGCTATCCACACGAGAACTATTGTTGATTAATGTTGTCGTATAACTAGTTCCTTTCCCATGTATTTTATTTACATTTTCGTGAATACTTTAATGCAATAATCTGTAGTTGTATAATTTGATTAAACCACAAGAAAATATTATTTACTTTGTCATGTTAGCTTGACTGAGTAGTTTTTAATCGATCATGCATTGTGTTTCTTGTTTGACATCTGTTTACTTTCATTCTATCATTGTAATGTGATTGTCCATTCTTATTGATTTCAAGAGTCGTTCGTGTGTTTTTATGCTCAGTTTTCGTATTTTTCAAACAATAGGCTCTATGTTTCATTTTTTATTAATTAACGTGATTCCATTGATTATTATAATCAAATTTGATTAGATTACTTCAGTAGTGCGTTAAGAAGGCATGAGAATCAAATCTTTATAGCATTGGAGGTTGTTATGAAAAGCGAAAAGCTATCCACGTGAGAACTTTTGTTAATTGATGTTTTTGTATAGCTAGTTCATTTCCCATGTATTTACTTAAACTTTCGTATATACTCTAATCCACTAATCTGTTGTTGCATAATTTGATTAAAGTACAAGAAAATCTTACTTATTTTGTCATATTAGCTTGATTGAGTTTTTTTAAATCGATCATACATTGTGTTTTTTGTTTGACAACTATTTACTTTCATTTCATCACTTTAATGTTATTCTCGATTCTTATTGATTTCAAGGGTCGTTCGTGCGGTTTCGTGTTCGGTTTTGGTTTTGTTCAAATAGTAGGCTCTAGGTTTCATTTTTGATTAATTAGTGTGATTCTATTGATTATTATAATCAAATTTCATTAGGTTAGTTTAGTAGTGCATTAAGAAGGCATGAGAATCAAATCTTTATAGCATTGGAGGTTGTTATGAAAAGCGAAAAGCTATTCACGCAAGAACTGTTGTTAATTGATGTTTTCGTATAACTAGTTCTTTTCCCATGTATTTACTTAAACTTTCGTGTATACTCTAATACACTAATCTGTAGTTGCACAATTTGATTAAACTACAAGAAAATCTTACTTATTTTGTCATATTAGCTTAATTGAGTTCTTTTTAATCGATCATACATTGTGTTTTTTGTTTGACAACTATTTACTTTAATTCCATCACTTTAATGTTATTCTCGATTCTTTTTGATTTCAAAGGTCGTTCTTGCGGTTTCGTGTTTGAATCTTACTTATTTTGTCATAGTAGCTTAATTGAGTTCATTTTAATCGATCATACATTGTGTTTTTTGTTTGACAACTATTTACTTTCATTCCATCACTTTAATGTTATTCTCGATTCTTATTGATTTCAATGGTCGTTCGTGCGGTTTCGTATTCGGTTTTGGTCTTGTTCAAACAATAGGCTCTATGTTTCATTTTTGATTAATTAGTATGATTCTATTGATTATTATAATCAAATTTCATTATATTAGTTTAGTAGTGCGTTAAGAAGGCATGAGAATCAAATCTTTATAGCATTGGAGGTTGTTATGAAAAGCGAAAAGCTATTCACGCGAGAACTATTCTCAATTAATGTTGTAGTATAACTAGTTTCTTTCCCATGTATTTACTTAAACTTTCGTGAATACTCTAATGCACTAATATGTAGTTGCACAACTTGATTAAACTACAAGAAAATAATATTTACTTTGTCATGTTAGCTTGATTGAGTTATTTTTAATCGATCATGCGTTGTGTTTCTTGTTTGACAACTGTTTACTTTCATTCCATCACTGTAATGTGATTCTCCATTCTTAAGGATTTCAAGGGTCGTTTGTGTGGTTTCATGTTCGGTTTTGGTTTTATTCAAACTATACGCTCTATGTATCATTTTTGATTAATTAGTGTGATTCTATTTATTATTATAATCAAATTTGATTAGATTAGTTCAGTAGTGCGTTAAGAAGGCATGAGAATCAAATCTTTATAGCATTGGAGGTTGTTAAGAAAAGCGAAAAGCTATTCACGCGAGAACTGTTGTTAAATGATTTTTTCTTATAACTAGTTACTTTCCCATTTATTTACTTAAACTTTCATGAATACTCTAATCCACTAATCTGTAGTTGCACAATTTGATTAAACTACAAGAAAATCTTATTTATTTTGTCATATTAGCTTGATTGAGTTCTTTTTAATCGATCATAGATTGTGTTTTTTGTTTGACAACTGTTTACTTTAATTCCATCACTTTAATGTTATTCTCGATTCTTAATGATTTCAAGGGTCGTTCGTGTGGTTTCGTGTTTGGTTTTGGTTTTGTTCAAACAATAGGCTCTATGTTTCATTTTTGATTAATTAGTGTGATTCCATTGATTATTATAATCAAATTTGATTAGATTACTTCAGTAGTGCGTTAAGAAGGCATGAGAATCAAATCTTTATAGCATTGGAGGATGTTATGAAAAGCGAAAAGCTATCCACACGAGAACTATTGTTGATTAATGTTGTCGTATAACTAGTTCCTTTCCCATGTATTTTACTAACATTTTCGTGAATACTTTAGTGCAATAATCTGTAGTTGTATAATTTGATTAAACCACAAGAAAATATTATTTACTTTGTCATGTTAGCTTGACTGAGTAGTTTTTAATCGATCATGCATTGTGTTTCTTGTTTGACATCTGTTTACTTTCATTCTATCATTGTAATGTGATTGTCCATTCTTATTGATTTCAAGAGTCGTTCATGTGTTTTTATGCTCAGTTTTCGTATTGTTCAAACAATAGGCTCTATGTTTCATTTTTTATTAATTAACGTGATTCCATTGATTATTATAATCAAATTTGATTAGATTACTTCAGTAGTGCGTTAAGAAGGCATGAGAATCAAATCTTTATAGCATTGGAGGTTGTTATGAAAAGCGAAAAGCTATCCACGTGAGAACTTTTGTTAATTGATGTTTTTGTATAACTAGTTCATTTCCCATGTATTTACTTAAACTTTCGTATATACTCTAATCCACTAATCTGTTGTTGCACAATTTGATTAAAGTACAAGAAAATCTTACTTATTTTGTCATATTAGCTTGATTGAGTTTTTTTAAATCGATCATACATTGTGTTTTTTGTTTGACAACTATTTACTTTCATTTCATTACTTTAATGTTATTCTCGATTCTTATTGATTTCAAGGGTCGTTCGTGCGGTTTCGTGTTCGGTTTTGGTTTTGTTCAAATAATAGGCTCTAGGTTTCATTTTTGATTAATTAGTGTGATTCTATTGATTATTATAATCAAATTTCATTAGATTAGTTTAGTAGTGCGTTAAGAAGGCATGAGAATCAAATCTTTATAGCATTGGAGGTTGTTATGAAAAGCGAAAAGCTATTCACGCGAGAACTGTTGTTAATTGATGTTTTCGTATAACTAGTTCTTTTCCCATGTATTTACTTAAACTTTCGTGTATACTCTAATCCACTAATCTGTAGTTGCACAATTTGATTAAACTACTAGAAAATCTTACTTATTTTGTCATATTAGCTTAATTGAGTTCTATTTAATCGATCATACATTGTGTTTTTTGTTTGACAACTGTTTACTTTCATTCCATCACTTTAATGTTATTCTCGATTCTTATTGATTTCAAAGGTCGTTCTTGCGGTTTCGTGTTTGAATCTCACTTATTTTGTCATAGTAGCTTAATTGAGTTCATTTTAATCGATCATACATTGTGTTTTTTGTTTGACAACTATTTACTTTCATTCCATCACTTTAATGTTATTCTCGATTCTTATTGATTTCAATGGTCGTTCGTGCGGTTTCGTATTCGGTTTTGGTCTTGTTCAAACAATAGGCTCTATGTTTCATTTTTGATTAATTAGTATGATTCTATTGATTATTATAATCAAATTTCATTATATTAGTTTAGTAGTGCGTTAAGAAGGCATGAGAATCAAATCTTTATAGCATTGGAGGTTGTTAAGAAAAGCGAAAAGCTATTCATTCGAGAACTGTTGTTAAATGATTTTTTCTTATAACTAGTTACTTTCCCATTTATTTACTTAAACTTTCATGAATACTCTAATCCACTAATCTGTAGTTGCACAATTTGATTAAACTACAAGAAAATCTTATTTATTTTGTCATATTAGCTTGATTGAGTTCTTTTTAATCGATCATAGATTGTGTTTTTTGTTTGACAACTGTTTACTTTAATTCCATCACTTTAATGTTATTCTCGATTCTTATTGATTTCAAGGGTCCTTCGTGTGGTTTCGTGTTTGGTTTTGGTTTTGTTCAAACAATAGGCTCTATGTTTCATTTTTGATTAATTAGTGTGATTCGATTGATTATTATAATCAAATTAGATTAGATTACTTCAGTAGTGCGTTAAGAAGGCATGAGAATCAAATCTTTATAGCATTGGAGGATGTTATGAAAAGCGAAAAGCTATCCACACGAGAACTATTGTTGATTAATGTTGTCGTATAACTAGTTCCTTTCCCATGTATTTTACTTACATTTTCGTGAATACTTTAATGCAATAATCTGTAGTTGTATAATTTGATTAAACCACAAGAAAATATTATTTACTTTGTCATGTTAGCTTGACTGAGTAGTTTTTAATCGATCATGCATTGTGTTTCTTGTTTGACATCTGTTTACTTTCATTCTATCATTGTAATGTGATTGTCCATTCTTATTGATTTCAAGAGTCGTTCGTGTGTTTTTATGCTCAGTTTTCGTATTGTTCAAACAATAGGATCTATGTTTCATTTTTTATTAATTAACGTGATTCCATTGATTATTATAATCAAATTTGATTAGATTACTTCAGCAGTGCGTTAAGAAGACATGAGAATCAAATCTTTATAGCATTGGAGGTTGTTATGAAAAGCGAAAAGCTATCCACGTGAGAACTTTTGTTAATTGATGTTTTTGTATAACTAGTTCATTTCCCATGTATTTACTTAAACTTTCGTATATACTCTAATCCACTAATCTGTTGTTGCACAATTTGATTAAGTACAAGAAAATCTTACTTATTTTGTCATATTAGCTTGATTGAGTTTTTTTAAATCGATCATAAATTGTGTTTTTTGTTTGACAACAATTTACTTTCATTTCATCACTTTAATGTTATTCTCGATTCTTATTGATTTCAAGGGTCGTTCGTGCGGTTTCGTGTTCGGTTTTGGTTTTGTTCAAATAATAGGCTCTAGGTTTCATTTTTGATTAATTAGTGTGATTCTATTGATTATTATAATCAAATTTCATTAGATTAGTTTAGTAGTGCGTTAAGAAGGCATGAGAATCAAATCTTTATAGCATTGGAGGCTGTTATGAAAAGCGAAAAGCTATTCACGCGAGAACTGTTGTTAATTGATGTTTTCGTATAACTAGTTCTTTTCCCATGTATTTACTTAAACTTTCGTGTATACTCTAATCCACTAATCTGTAGTTACACAATTTGATTAAACTACAAGAAAATCTTACTTATTTTGTCATATTAGCTTAATTGAGTTCTTTTTAATCGATCATACATTGTGTTTTTTGTTTGACAACTATTTACTTTCATTCCATCACTTTAATGTTATTCTCGATTCTTAAGGATTTCAAGGGTCGTTTGTGTGGTTTCATGTTCGGTTTTGGTTTTATTCAAACTATAGGCTCTATGTATCATTTTTGATTAATTAGTGTGATTCTATTTATTATTATAATCAAATTTGATTAGATTAGTTCAGTAGTGCATTAAGAAGGCATGAGAATCAAATCTTTATAGCATTGGAGGTTGTTAAGAAAAGCGAAAAGCTATTCACGCGAGAACTGTTGTTAAATGATTTTTTCTTATAACTAGTTACTTTCCCATTTATTTACTTAAACTTTCATGAATACTCTAATCCACTAATCTGTAGTTGCACAATTTGATTAAACTACAAGAAAATCTTATTTATTTTGTCATATTAGCTTGATTGAGTTTTTTTTAATCGATCATATATTGTGTTTTTTGTTTGACAACTGTTTACTTTAATTCCATCACTTTAATATTATTCTCGATTCTTATTGATTTCAAGGGTCGTTCGTGTGGTTTCGTGTTTGGTTTTGGTTTTGTTCAAACAATAGGCTCTATGTTTCATTTTTGATTAATTAGTGTGATTCCATTGATTATTATAATCAAATTTGATTAGATTACTTCAGTAGTGCGTTAAGAAGGCATGAGAATCAAATCTTTATAGCATTGGAGGTTGTTATGAAAAGCGAAAAGCTATCCACGCGAGAACTGTTGTTAATTGATGATTTTGTATAACTAGTTCCTTTCTCATGTATTTACTTAAACTTTCGTGTATACTCTAATCCACTAATCTGTAGTGGCACAATTTGATTAAACTACAAGAAAATCTTACTTATTTTGTCATATTACCTTAATTGTGTTCTTTTTAATCGATAATACATTGTGTTTTTTGTTTGACAACTATTTACTTTCATTCCATCACTTTAATGTTATTCTCGATTCTTATTGATTTCAAAGGTCGTTCTTGCGGTTTCGTGTTCGAATCTTACTTATTTGTCATAGTAGCTTAATTGAGTTCTTTTTAATCGATCATACATTGTGTTTTTTGTTTGACAACTATTTACTTTCATTCCATCACTTTAATGTTATTCTCGATTCTTATTGATTTCAATGGTCGTTCGTGCGGTTTCGTATTCTGTTTTGGTTTTGTTCACACAATAGGCTCTATGTTTCATTTTTGATTAATTAGTGTGATTCTATTGATTATTATAATCAAATTTCATTATATTAGTTTAGTAGTGCGTTAAAAAGGCATGAGAATCAAATCTTTATAGCATTGGAGGTTGTTATGAAAAGCGAAATCTATTCACGCGAGAACTATTCTTAATTAATGTTGTAGTATAACTAGTTTCTTTCTCATGTATTTACTTAAACTTTCGTGAATACTCTAATCCACTAATCTGTAGTTGCATAATTTGATTAAACTACAAGAAAATCTTATTTATTTTGTCATATTAGCTTGATTGAGTTTTTTTTAATCGATCATGTATTGTGTTTTTTGTTTGACAACTGTTTACTTTAATTCCATCACTTTAATGTTATTCTCGATTCTTAAGGATTTCAAGGGTCGTTTGTGTGGTTTCATGTTCGGTTTTGGTTTTATTGAAACTATAGGCTCTATGTATCATTTTTGATTAATTAGTGTGATTCTATTTATTATTATAATCAAATTTGATTAGATTAGTTCAGTAGTGCGTTGAGAAGGCATGAGAATCAAATCTTTATAGCATTGGAGGTTGTTAAGAAAAGCGAAAAGCTATTCGCGCGAGAACTGTTGTTAAATGATTTTTTCTTATAACTAGTTACTTTCCCATTTATTTACTTAAACTTTCATGAATACTCTAATCCACTAATCTGTAGTTGCACAATTTGATTAAACTACAAGAAAATCTTATTTATTTTGTCATATTAGCTTGATTGAGTTCTTTTTAATCGATCATATATTGTGTTTTTTGTTTGACAACTATTTACTTTAATTCCATCACTTTAATGTTATTCTCGATTCTTATTGATTTCAAGGGTCGTTCGTGTGGTTTCGTGTTTGGTTTTGGTTTTGTTCAAACAATAGAATCTATGTTTCATTTTTGATTATTTAGTGTGATTCCATTGATTATTATAATCAAATTTGATTAGATTACTTCAGTAGTGCGTTAAGAAGGCATGAGAATCAAATCTTTATAGCATTGGAGGTTGTTATGAAAAGCGAAAAGCTATCCACGCGAGAACTGTTGTTAATTGATGATTTTGTATAACTAGTTCCTTTCCCATGTATTTACTTAAACTTTCGTGTATAATCTAATCCACAAATCTGTAGTTGCACAATTTGATTAAAGTACAAGAAAATCTTACTTATTTTGTCATATTAGCTTGATTGAGTTTTTTTTAATTGATCATACATTGTGTTTTTTGTTTGATAACTATTTATTTTCATTTCATCACTTTAATGTTATTCTCGATTCTTATTGATTTCAAGGGTCGTTCGTGCGGTTTCGTGTTCGGTTTTGGTTTTGTTCAAACAATAGGCTCTATGTTTCATTTTTGATTAATTAGTGTGATTCTATTGATTATTATAATCAAATTTCATTAGACTAGTTTAGTAGTGCGTTAAGAAGGCATGAGAATCAAATCTTTATAGCATTGGAGGTTGTTATGAAAAGCGAAAAGCTATTCACGCGAGAACTGTTGTTAATTGATGTTTTCGTATAACTAGTTCCTTTCTCATGTATTTACTTAAACTTCTGTGTATACTCTAATCCACTAATCTGTAGTTCCACAATTTGATTAAACTATAAGAAAATCTTACTTATTTTGTCATAATAGCTTAATTGAGTTCTTTTTAATCGATCATACATTGTGTTTTTTGTTTGACAACTATTTACTTTCATTCCATCACTTTAATGTTATTCTCGATTCTTATTGATTTCAAAGGTCGTTCTTGCGGTTTCGTGTTCGAATCTTACTTATTTTGTCATAGTAGCTTAATTGAGTTCTTTTTAATCGATCATACATTGTGTTTTTTGTTTGATAACTATTTACTTTCATTCCATCACTTTAATGTTATTCTCGATTCTTATTGATTTTAATGGTCGTTCGTGCGGTTTCGTATTCGGTTTTGGTTTTGTTCACACAATAGGCTCTATGTTTCAATTTTGATTAATTAGTGTGATTCTATTGATTATTATAATCAAATTTCATTATATTAGGTTAGTAGTGCGTTAAGAAAGGCATGAGAATCAAATCTTTATAGCATTGGAGGTTGTTATGAAAAGCGAAAAGCTATTCACGCGAGAATTATTCTTAATTAATGTTGTAGTATAACTAGTTTCTTTCCCATGTATTTACCTAAACTTTCATGAATACTCTAATGCACTAATATGTAGTTGCACAACTTGATTAAACTACAAGAAAATCTTATTTACTTTGTCATGTTAGCTTGATTGAGTTATTTTTAATCGATCATGCGTTGTGTTTCTTGTTTGACAACTGTTTACTTTCATTCCATCACTGTAATGCGATTCTCCATTCTTAAGGATTTCAAGGGTCTTTCGTGTGGTTTCATGTTCGGTTTTGGTTTTATTCAAACTATAGGCTCTATGTATCATTTTTGATTAATTAGTGTGATTCTATTTATTATTATAATCAAATTTGATTAGATTACTTCAGTAGTGCGTTAAGAAGGCATGAGAATCAAATCTTTATAGCATTGGAGGTTGTTATGAAAAGCGAAAAGCTATCCACGTGAGAACTGTTGTTAATTGATGTTTTCGTATAACTAGTTCTTTTCCCATGTATTTACTTAAACTTTCGTGTATACTCTAATACACTAATCTGTAGTTGCACAATTTGATTAAACTACAAGAAAATCTTACTTATTTTGTCATATTAGCTTAATTGAGTTCTTTTTAATCGATCATACATTGTGTTTTTTGTTTGACAACTATTTACTTTCATTCCATCACTTTAATTGTATTCTCGATTCTTATTGATTTCAAAGGTCGTTTTTGCGGTTTCGTGTTCGAATCTTACTTATTTTGTCATAGTAGCTTAATTGAGTTCTTTTTAATCGATCATACATTGTGTTTCTTGTTTGACAACTGTTTACTTTCATTCCATCACTGTAATGCGATTCTCCATTCTTAAGGATTTCAAGGGTCGTTCGTGTGGTTTCATGTTCGGTTTTGGTTTTATTCAAACTATAGGCTCTATGTATCATTTTTGATTAATTAGTGTGATTCTATTTATTATTATAATCAAATTTGATTAGATTAGTTCAGTAGTGCGTTAAGAAGGCATGAGAATCAAATCTTTATAGCATTGGAGGTTGTTATGAAAAGTGAAAAGCTACCCACGCGAGAACTGTTGTTAAATGATTTTTTCTTAGAACTAGTTACTTTCCCATGTATTTACTTAAACTTTCGTGAATACTCTAATCCACTAATCTGTAGTTGCACAATTTGATTAAACTACAAGAAAATCTTATTTATTTTGTCATATTAGCTTGATTGAGTTCTTTTTAATCGATCATATATTGTGTTTTTTGTTTGACAACTGTTTACTTTCATTCCATCACTTTAATGTTATTCTCGATTCTTACTGATTTCAAGGGTCATTCGTGTGGTTTCGTGTTTGGTTTTGGTTTTGTTCAAACAATAGGCTCTATGTTTCATTTTTTATTAATTAGTGTGATTCTATTTATTATTATAATCATATTTGATTACATTAGTTTAGTATTGCTTTAAGAAGGCATGAGAATCAACTCTTTATAGCATTGGAGGTTGTTATGAAAAGCGAAAAGCTATCCACGCGAGAACTGTTCTTAAATGATTTTTCGTATAAATAGTTACTTTCCCACGTATTTACTTAAACTTTCGTGAATATTCTAATCCACGAATCTGTAGTTTCACGATTTTATTAAACTACAAGAAAATCTTATTTATTTTGTCATATTAGCTTGATTGAGTTCTTTTTAATCGATCATACATTGTGTTTTTTGTTTGATAACTGTTTACTTTCATTCCATCACTTTAATGTTATTCTCAATTCTTATTGATTTCAAGGGTCGTTCGTGTGGTTTCATGTTTGGTTTTGGTTTTGTTCAAACAATAGGCTCTATGTTTCATTTTTGGTTAATTAGTGTGATTCTATTGATTATTATAATCAAATTTGATTAGATTAGTTTAGTAGTGCGTTAAGAAGGCATGAGAATCAAATCTTTAGAGCATTGGAGGTTGTTATGAAAAGCGAAAAGCAATTCACGCGAGAACTATTCTTAATTATTGTTGTAGTATAACTAGTTTCTTCCCATGTATTTACTTAAACTTTTGTGAATACTCTAATCCACTAATATGTAGTTGCACAACTTGATTAAACTGCAAGAAAATCTTAGTTACTTTGTCATGTTAGCTTGATTGGGTTATTTTTAATCGCTCATACGTTGTGTTTCTTGTTTGACAACTGTTTACTTTCATTCCATCACTGTAATGTGATTCTCCATTCTTATTGATTTCAAGGGTCGTTCGTGTGGTTTCGTGTTCGGTTTTTGTTTTATTGAAACTATAGGCTCTATGTTTCATTTTTGATTAATTGGTGTGATTCCATTCATTATTATAATCATATTTGAATAGATTAATTCACTAGTGTGTTAATAAGGCATGAGAATCAACTCTTTATAGCATTGGAGGATGTTATGAAAAGCGAAAAGCTATCCACGCGAGAACTATTGTTGATTAATGTTGTCGTATAACTAGTTCTTTTCCCATGTATTTTACTTACATTTTTGTGAATACCTTAATGCAATAATTTGTAGTTGTATAATTTGATTAAACTACAAGAAAATCTTATTTACTTTGTCATGTTAGCTTGACTGAGTTCTTTTTAATCGATCATACATTGTGTTTCTTGTTTGACAACTGTTTACTTTCATTCCATCATTGTAATGTGATGTCCATTCTTATTGATTTCAAGGGTCGTTCGTGTGTTTACGTGCTTAGTTTTCGTATTGTTCAAAAATAGGCTCTATGTTTCATTTTTGATTAATTAATGTGATTCTGTTGATTATTATAATCAAATTTGATTAGATTACTTCAGTAGTGCGTTAAGAAAGCATGAGAATCAAATTTTTATAGCATTGGAGGTTGTTATGAAAAGCGAAAAGCTATCCATGCGAGAACTGTTGTTAATTGACGTTTTCGTATAACTAGTTCCTTTCCCATGTATTTACTTAAACTTTCGTGTATACTCTAATCCACTAATCTGTAGTTGCATAATTTGATTAAAGTACAAGAAAATCTTACTTATTTTGTCATATTAGCTTGATTGAGTTTTTTTTAATCGATCATACATTGTGTTTTTTGTTTGACAACTATTTACTTTCATTTCATCACTTTAATGTTATTCTCGATTCTTATTGATTTCAAGTGTCGTTCGTGCGGTTTCGTGTTCGGTTTTGGTTTTGTTCAAACAATAGGCTCTATGTTTCATTTTTGATTAATTAGTGTGATTCTATTGATTATTATAATCAACTTTCATTAAATTAGTTTAGTAGTGCGTTAAGAAGGCATAAGAATCAAATCTTTATAGCATTGGAGGTTGTTATGAAAAGCGAAAAGCTATTCACGCGAGAACTATTCTTAATTAATGTTGTAGTATAACTAGTTTCTTTCCCATGTATTTACTTAAACTTTCGTGAATACTCTAATGCACTAATATGTGGTTGCACAACTTGATTAAACTACAAGAAAATCTTATTTACTTTGTCATGTTAGCTTGATTGAGTTATTTTTAATCGATCATGCGTTGTGTTTCTTGTTTGACAACTGTTTACTTTCATTCCATCACTGTAATGTGATTCTCCATTCTTAAGGATTTCAAGGGTCGTTCGTGTGGTTTCATGTTCGATTTTGGTTTTATTCAAACTATAGGCTCTATGTATCATTTTTGATTAATTAGTGTGATTCTATTTATTATTATAATCAAATTTGATTAGATTAGTTCAGTAGAGCGTTAATAAGGCATAAGAATCAAATCTTTATAGCATTGGAGGTTGTTATGAAAAGCGAAAAGCTATCCACGTGAGAACTGTTGTTAAATGATATTTTCGTATAACTAGTTACTTTTCCATGTATTTACTTAAAATTTCGTGAATACTCTAATCCACTAATCTGTAGTTGCATAATTTGATTAAACTACAAAAAAATCTTATTTATTTTGTCATATTAGCTTGATTGAGTTCTTTTTAATCGATCATATATTTTGTTTTTTGTTTGACAACTGTTTACGTTAATTCCATCACTTTAATGTTATTCTCGATTCTTATTGATTTCAAGGGTTGTTCGTGTGGTTTCGTGTTTGGTTTTGGTTTTGTTCAAACTATAGGCTTTATGTTTCATTTTTGATTAATTAGTGTGATTCCATTGATTATTGTAATCGAATTTGATTAGATTTGTTTAGTAATGCGTTAAGAAGGCATGAGAATCAAATCTTTATAGCATTGGAGGATGTTATGAAAAGCAAAAAGCTATCCACGCGAGAACTATTGTCGATTAATGTTGTCGTATAACTAGTTCCTTTCCCATGTATTTACTTAAACTTTCGTGAATACTCTAATCCACTAATCTGTAGTTGCATAATTTGATTAAACTACAAGAAAATCTTATTTATTTTGTGATATTAGCTTGATTGAGTTTTTCTTAATCGATCATACACTGTGTTTCTTCTTTGACAACTGTTTACTTTCATTCCATCACTTTAACGTTATTCTCGATTCCTATTAATTTCAAGGTTCGTTCGTGTGGTTTCGTGTTTGGTTTTGGTTTTGTTCAAACAATAGGCTAAATGTTTCATCTTTTATTAATTAGTGGGATTCCATTGAATTGATTATTATAATCAAATTTGATTAGATTAGTTCAGTAGTGCGTTAAGTAGGCATGAGAATCAAATCTTTATAGCATTGAAGGATGTTATGAAAACCAAAAAGCAATCCACGTGAGAACTATTGTCGATTAATGTTGTCGTATAACTAGTTCCTTTCCCATGTATTTACTTACACTTTTCTGAATACTCTAATCCACTAATCTGTAGTTGCATAATTTGATTAAACGACAAGAAAATCTTATTTATTTTGTCATATTACCTTGTTTGAGTTCTTTTTAATCGATCATACATTGTGTTTCTTCTTTGACAGCTGTTTACATTCATTCCATCACTTTAACGTTATTCTCGATTCTTATTAATTTCAAGGGTCGTTCGTGTGGTTTCGTGTTTGGTTTTGGTTTTGTTCAAACAATAGGCTAAATGTTTCAACTTTTATTAATTAGTGTGTTTCCATTGATTATTATAATCAAATTTGATTAGATAAGTTCAGTAGTGCTTTAAGAAGGCATGAGAATCAAATCTTTATTGCATTGGAGGATGTTATGAAAAGCAAAAATCTATCCACGCGAGAACTATTGTTCATTAATGTTGTCGTATAACTAGTTCTTTTCCCATGTATTTACTTAAACTTTTGTGAATACTCTAATCCACTAATCTGTAGTTGCACAATTTGATTAAACGACAAGAAAATCTTATTTATTTTGTCATATTACCTTGATTGAGTTCTTTTTAATCGATCATACATTGTGTTTCTTCTTTGACAGCTGTTTACATTCATTCCATCACTTTAACGTTATTCTCGATTCTTATTAATTTCAAGGGTCGTTCGTGTGGTTTCGTGTTTGGTTTTGATTTTGTTCAAACAATAGCCTAAATGTTTCATCTTTTATTAATTAGTGTGTTTCCACTGATTATTATAATCAAATTTGATTAGATAAGTTCTGTAGTGCGTTAAGAAGGCAAGAGAATCAAATCTTTATAGCATTGGAGGATGTTATGAAAAGCAAAAATCTATCCACGCGAGAACTATTGTTGATTAATGTTGTCGTATAACTAGTTCTTTTCCCATGTATTTACTTAAACTTTTGTGAATACTCTAATCTACTAATCTGTAGTTGCACAATTTGATTAAACGACAAGAAAATCTTATTTATTTTGTCATATTACCTTGATTGAGTTCTTTTTAATCGATCATACATTGTGTTTCTTCTTTGACAGCTGTTTACATTAATTCCATCACTTTAACGTTATTCTCGATTCTTATTAATTTCAAGTGTCGTTCGTGTGGTTTCGTGTTTGGTTTTGATTTTGTTCAAACAATAGGCTAAATGTTTCATCTTTTATTAATTAGTGTGTTTCCATTAATTATTATAATCAAATTTGATTAGATAAGTTCAGTAGTGCGTTAAGAAGGCAAGAGAATCAAATCTTTATAGCATTGGAGGATGTTATGAAAAGCAAAAATCTATCCACGCGAGAACTATTGTTGATTAATGTTGTCGTATAACTAGTTCTTTTCCCATGTATTTACTTAAACTTTTGTGAATACTCTAATCCACTAATATGTAGTTGCACAATTTGATTAAACGACAAGAAAATCTTATTTATTTTGTCATATTACCTTGATTGAGTTCTTTTTAATCGATCATACATTGTGTTTCTTCTTTGACAACTGTTTACATTCATTCCATCACTTTAACGTTATTCTCGATTCTTTTTAATTTCAAGGGTTGTTCGTGTGGTTTCGTGTTTGGTTTTGGTTTTGTTCAAACAATAGGCTAAATGTTTCATCTTTTATTAATTAGTGGGATTCCATTGATTTTTATAATCAAATTTGATTAGATTAGTTCAGTAGTGCGTTAAGTAGGCATGAGAATCAAATATTTATAGCATTGAAGGATGTTATGAAAAGCAAAAAGCTATCCACGCGAGAACTATTGTTGATTAATGTTGTCGTATAACTAGTTCCTTTCCCATGTATTTACTTAAACTTTTCTGAATACTCTAATCCACTAATCTGTAGTTGCACAATTTGATTAAACGACAAGAAAATCTTATTTATTTTGTCATATTACCTTGATTGAGTTCTTTTTAATCGATCATACATTGTGTTTCTTCTTTGACAACTGTTTACATTCATTCCATCACTTTAACGTTATTCTTGATTCTTATTAATTTCAAGGGTCGTTCGTGTGGTTTTGTGTTTGGTTTTGGTTTTGTTCAAACAATAGGCTAAATGTTTCATCTTTTATTAATTAGTGTGTTTCCATTGATTATTATAATCAAATTTGATTAGATAAGTTCAGTAGTGCGTTAAGAAGGCAAGAGAATCAAATCTTTATAGCATTGGAGAATGTTATGAAAAGCAAAAATCTATCCACGCGAGAACTATTGTTGATTAACGTTGTCGTATAACTAGTTCTTTTCCCATGTATTTACTTAAACTTTTGTGAATACTCTAATCCACTAATCTGTTAATTTGATTAAACGACAAGAAAATCTTATTTATTTTGTCGTATTACCTTGATTGAGTTCTTTTTAATCAATCATACATTGTGTTTCTTCTTTGACAACTGTTTACATTCATTCCATCACTTTAACGTTATTCTCGATTCTTATTATTTCAAGGGTCGTTCGTGTGGTTTCATGTTTGGTTTTGGTTTTGTTCAAACAATAGGCTAAATGTTTCATCTTTATTAATTAGTGGGATTCCATTGATTATTATAATCAAATTTGATTAGATTAGTTCAGTAGTGCGTTAAGAAGGCATGAGAATCAAATCTTTATAGCATTGAAGGATGTTATGAAAAGCAAAAAGCTATCCATGCGAGAACTATTGTCGATTAATGTTGTCATATAACTAGTTTCTTTCCCACGTATTTACTTAAACTTTTGTGATACTCTAATCCACTAATCTGTAGTTGCACAGTTTGATTAAACGACAAGAAAATCTTATTTATTTTGTCATATTACCTTGATTGAGTTCTTTTTAATCGATCATACATTTTGTTTCTTCTTTGACAGCTGTTTACATTCATTCCATCACTTTAACGTTATTCTCGATTCTTATTAATTTCAAGGGTCGTTCGTGTGGTTTCGTGTTTGGTTTTGATTTTGTTCAAACAATAGGCTAAATGTTTCATCTTTTATTAATTAGTGTGTTTCCATTGATTATTATAATCAAATTTGATTAGATAAGTTCAGTAGTGCGTTAAGAAGGCAAGAGAATCAAATCTTTATACCATTGGAGGATGTTATGAAAAGCAAAAATCTATCCATGCGAGAACTATTGTTGATTAATGTTGTCGTATAACTAGTTCTTTTCCCATGTATTTACTTAAACTTTTGTGAATACTCTAATCCACTAATCTATAGTTGCACAATTTGATTAAACGACAAGAAAATCTTATTTATTTTGTCATATTACCTTGATTGAGTTCTTTTTAATCGATCATACATTGTATTTCTTCTTTCACAACTATTTACATTCATTCCATCACTTTAACGTTAATGTCGATTCTTATTAATTTCAAGGGTTGTTCGTGTGGTTTCGTGTTTGGTTTTGGTTTTGTTCAAACAATAGGCTAAATGTTTCATCTTTTATTAATTAGTGGGATTCCATTGATTATTATAATCGAATTTGATTAGATTAGTTCAGTAGTGCGTTAAGTAGGCATGAGAATCAAATCTTTATAGCATTGAAGGATGTTATGAAAAGCAAAAAGCTATCCACGATAGAACTATTGTTGATTAATGTTGTCGTATAACTAGTTCCTTTCCCATGTATTTACTTAAACTTTTCTGAATACTCTAATCTACTAATCTGTAGTTGTATAATTTGATTAAACGACAAGAAAATCTTGTTTATTTTGTCATATTACCTTGATTGAGTTCTTTTTAATCGATCATACATTGTGTTTCTTCTTTGACAACTGTTTACATTCATTCCATCACTTTAACGTTATTCTCGATTCTTATTAATTTCAACGGTTTTTCGTGTGGTTTCATGTTTGGTTTTGGTTTTGTTCAAACAATAGGCTAAATGTTTCATCTTTTATTAATTAGTGGGATTCCATTGATTATAATAATCAAATTTGATTAGATTAGTTCAGTAGTGCGTTAAGAAGGCATGAGAATCAAATCTTTATAGCATTGAAGGATGTTATGAAAAGCAAAAGCTATCCACCCGAGAACTGTTGTTAAATGATAATTTCGTATAACTAGTTACTTTCCCATGTATTTACTAAAACTTTTGTGAATACTCTAATCCACTAATCTGTAGTTGTACAATTTGATTAAACTACAAGAAAATCTTATTTATTTTGTCATATTAGCTTGATTGAGTTCTTTTTAATCGATCATACATTGTGTTTTTTGTTTGACAACTGTTTACTTTAATTCCATCACTTTAATGTTATTCTCGATTCCTATTGATTTCAAGGGTCGTTCGTGTGGTTTCGTGTTTGGTTTTTGTTTTGTTCAAACAATAGGCTCTATGTTTCATTTTTGATTAATTAGTGGGATTCCATTGATTATTATAATCAAATTTGATTAGATTAGTTCAGTAGTGCGTTAAGAAGGCATGAGAATCAAATCTTTATAGCATTGAAGAATGTTATTAAAAGCAAAAAGCTATCCACGCGAGAACTATTGTCGATTAATATTGTCGTATAACTAGTTCCTTTCCCATGTATTTACTTAAACTTTTGTGAATACTCTAATCCACTAATCTGTAGTTGCACAATTTGATCAAACGACAAGAAAATCTTATTTATTTTGTCATATTACCTTGATTGAGTCTTTTTAATCGATCATACATTGTGTTTCTTCTTTGACAACTGTTTACATTCATTCCATCACTTTAACGTAACTCTCGATTCTTATTAATTTCAAGGGTCGTTCGTGTGGTTTCGTGTTTTGTTTTGGTTTTGTTCAAACAATAGGCTAAATGTTTCATCTTTTATTAATTAGTGTGTTTCCATTGATTATTATAATCAAATTTGATTAGATAAGTTTAGTAGTGCGTTAAGAAGGCATGAGAATCAAATCTTTATAGCATTGGAGGATGTTATGAAAAGCAAAAATCTATCCACGCGAGAACTATTATTGATTAATGTTGTCGTATAACTAGTTTTTTTCCCATGTATTTTACTTAAACTTTCATGAATACTTTAATACACTAATCTGCAGTTGCATAATATGATTTAACTAGAAGAAATCTTATTTACATTGTCATGTTAGCTTGATTGAGTTCTTTTTAATCGATCATACCTTGTGTTTCTTGTTTGACAACTGTTTACTTTCATTCCTTCACTGTAATGACATTCTCCATACTTATTGATTTCAAGTGTTGTTCGTGTGGTTTCGTGTTCGGTTTTGGTTTTGTTCAAGCAATTGGCTTTATGTTTTATTTTTTATTAATTAGTAGGATTCCATTGATTATTATAATCAAATTTGATTAGATTAATTCACAAGTGCGTTAATAAGGCATGAGAATCAAATCTTTATAGCATTGGAGGTTGTTATGAAAAGCGAAATCTATCCACGAAAGAACTATTGTTGATTAATGTTGTCGTATAACTAGTTTCTTTGCCATATATTTACTTAAACTTTCATGAATACTCTAATCCACTAATATGTAGTTGCGCAATTTGATTAAACTACAAGAAAATCTTATTTACTTTGTCGTGGTAGCTTGACTGAATTATTTTTAATCGATCATACGTTGTGTTTCTTGTTTGACAACTGTTTACTTTCATTCCATCACAGTAATGTGATTCTCCACTCTTATTGATTTCAAGGGTCGTTCGTGTGGTTTCATGTTCGGTTTTGGTTTTGTTCAAACAATAGGCTCTGTGTTTCATTTTTGATTAATTATTGTGATTCCATTGATTATTATAATCAAATTTGATTCGATTAGTTCAGTAGTGCGTTAAGAAGGCATGAGAATCAAATTTTTATAGCAGTGGAGATTGTTATGAAAAGCGAAAAGCTATCCACGCGAGAACCGTTGTTAATTGATGTTTTCGTATAACTAGCTGCTTTCCCACGTATTTACTTAAACTTTCGTGAATACCCTAATCAAGTAATCTGTAGTTGCACAATTTGATTAAACTACATGAAAATCTTATTTATTTTGTCATATTAGCTTGATTGAGTTCTTTTTAATGGATCATACATTGTGTTTCTTCTTTGATAACTGTTTACTTTTATTCCATCACTTTGTTATTCTCGTTCTTAAACAAGGCTCTATGTTTCATTTTTGATTAATTAGTGTGATTACATTGATTTTTATAATTAAGTTTGATTAGATTAGTTCAGTAGTGCGTTAAGAAGGCATAAGAATCAAATCTTTATAGCATTGGAGGATGTTATGAAAAGCAAAAAGCTATCCACACAAGAACTATTGTTGATTAATGTTGTCGTATAACTAGTTCTTTTCCCATGTATTTTACTTTAACTTTCATGAATACTTAATGCACTAATCTGCAGTTGCATAATATGATTTAACTAGAAGAAATCTTATTTACTTTGTCATGTTAGCTTGATTGAGTTCTTTTTAATCGATCATACCTTGTGTTTCTTGTTTGACAACTGTTTACTTTCATTCCTTCGCTGTAATGACATTCTCCATACTTATTGATTTTCAAGTGTTGTTCGTGTGGTTTCGTGTTCGGCTTTGGTTTTGTTCAAACAATTGGCTTTATGTTTTATTTTTTATTAATTAGTGTGATTCCATTGATTATTATAATCAAATTTATTAGATTAATTCACAAGTGCGTTAATAAGGCATGAGAATCAAATCTTTATAGCATTGGAGGTTGTTATAAAAAGCGAAAATCTATCCACGCGAGAACTATTGTTGATTAATGTTGTCGTATAACTAGTTTCTTTGCCATATATTTACTTAAACTTTCGTGAATACTCTAATCCACTAATATGTAGTTGCGCAATTTGATTAAACTACAAGAAAATCTTATTTACTTTGTCATGGTAGCTTGACTGAATTATTTTTAATCGATCATACGTTGTGTTTCTTGTTTGACAACTGTTTACTTTCATTCCATCACTATAAAAAGCGAAAAGCTATCCACGCCAGAATTGTTGTTAATTGACGTTTTCGTATAACTAGTTCTTTTCTCATGTATTTACTTAAACTTTCATGTATACTCTAATCCAGTAATCTGTAGTTTCACAATTTGATTAAACTACAAGAAAATCTTATTTATTTTGTCATATTAGCTTGATTAAGTTCTTTTTAATCGATCATACGTTGTGTTTTTTGTTTGACAACTGTTTACTTTCATTCCATCACTTTAATGTTATTCTCGATTCTTATTAATTTCAAGGGTCGTTGTGTGGTTTCATGTTCGGTTTTGGTTTTGTTCAAACAATAGGCTCTGTATTTCATTTTTGATTAATTAGTGTGATTCCACTGATTATTATAATCAAATTTGATTCGATTAGTTCAGTAGTGCGTTAAGAAGGCATGAGAATCAAGTCTTTATAGCATTGGAGGTTGTTATGAAAAGCGAAAAGATATCCACGCGAGAATTGTTGTTAATTGATGTTTTCGTTTAACTAGTTCTTTTCTCATGTATTTACTTAAACTTTCGTGTATACTCTAATCCACTAATCTGTAGTTTCACAATTTGATTAAAATACAAGAAAATCTTATTTATTTTGTCATATTAGCTTGATTAAGTTCTTTTTAATCGATCGTACGTTGTGTTTTTGTTTGACAACTGTTTGCTTTTATTCCATCGCTTTAATGTTATTCTCGATTCTTATTAATTTCAAGGGTCGTTTGTGTGGTTTCGTGTTCGGTTTTGGTTTTGTTCAAACAATAGGCTCTATGTTTCATTTTTGATTAATTAGTATGATTTTATTGATTATTATAATCAAATTTGATTAGATTAGTTTAGTAGTGCGTTAAGAAGGCATGAGAATCAAATCTTTATAGCATTGGAGGTTGTTATTAAAAGCGAAAAGCTATTCACGCGGGAACTATTCTTAATTAATGTTGTAGTATAACTAGTTTCTTTGCCATATGTTTACTTAAACTTTCGTGAATACTCTAATCCACTAATATGTAGTTGCGCAATTTTATTAAACTACAAGAAAATCTTATTTACTTTGTCGTGGTAGCTTGACTGAATTATTTTTAATCAATCATACGTTGTGTTTCTTGTTTGACAACTGTTTACTTTCATTCCATCACAGTAATGTGATTCTCCACTCATATTGATTTCAAGGGTCGTTCGTGTGGTTTCGTGTTCGGTTTTGGTTTTGTTCAAACAATAGGCTAATGTTTCATCTTTTATTAATTAGTGTGTTTCCATTGATTATTATAATCAAATTTGATTAGATAAGTTCAGTAGTGCGTTAAGAAGGCATGAGAATCAAATCTTTATAGCATTGGAGGATGTTATGAAAAGCAAAAATCTATCCACGCGAGAACTATTGTTGATTAATGTTGTCGTATAAATAGTTCTTTTCCCATGTATTTTACTTAAACTTTCATGAATACTTTAATACACTAATCTGCAGTTGCATAATATGATTTAACTAGAAGAAATTTTATTTACATTGTCATGTTAGCTTGATTGAGTTCTTTTTAATCTATCATACCTTGTGTTTCTTGTTTGACAACTGTTTACTTTCATTCCTTCACTGTAATGACATTCTCCATACTTATTGATTTCAAGTGTTGTTCGTGTGGTTTCGTGTTTGGTTTTGGTTTTGTTCAAACAATTGGCTTTATGTTTTATTTTTTATTAATTAGTAGGATTCCATTGATTATTATAATCAAATTTGATTAGATTAATTCACAAGTGCGTTAATAAGGCATGAGAATCAAATCTTTATAGCATTGGAGGTTGTTATGAAAAGCGAAAATCTATCCACGCGAGAACTATTGTTGATTAATGTTGTCGTATAACTAGTTTCTTTGCCATATATTTACTTAAACTTTCGTGAATACTCTAATCCACTAATATGTAGTTGCGCAATTTTATTAAACTACAAGAAAATCTTATTTACTTTGTCGTGGTAGCTTGACTGAATTATTTTAATCAATCATACGTTGTGTTTCTTGTTTGACAACTGTTTACTTTCATTCCATCACAGTAATGTGATTCTCCACTCATATTGATTTCGAGGGTCGTTCGTGTGGTTTCGTGTTCGGTTTTGGTTTTGTTCAAACAATAGGCTCTGTGTTTCATTTTTGATTAATTAGTGTTATTCCACTGATTATTATAATCAAATTTGATTCGATTAGTTCCGTAGTGCGTTAAGAAGGCATGAGAATCAAGTCTTTATAGCATTGGAGGTTGTTATGAAAAGCGAAAAGCTATCCACGCCAGAATTGTTGTTAATTGATGTTTTCGTTTAACTAGTTCTTTTCTCATGTATTTACTTAAACTTTCATGTATACTCTAATCCAGTAATCTGTAGTTTCACAATTTGATTAAACTACAAGAAAATCTTATTTATTTTGTCATATTAGCTTGATTAAGTTCTTTTTAATCGATCATACGTTGTGTTTTTTGTTTGACAACTGTTTACTTTCATTCCATCACTTTAATGTTATTCTCGATTCTTATTAATTTCAAGGGTCGTTTGTGTGGTTTCATGTTCGGTTTTGGTTTTGTTCAAACAATAGGCTCTGTATTTCATTTTTGATTAATAAGTGTGATTCCACTGATTATTATAATCAAATTTGATTCGATTAGTTCAGTAGTGCGTTAAGAAGGCATGAGAATCAAGTCTTTATAGCATTGGAGGTTGTTATGAAAAGCGAAAAGATATCCACACGAGAATTGTTGTTAATTGATGTTTTCGTTTAACTAGTTCTTTTCTCATGTATTTACTTAAACTTTCGTGTATACTCTAATCCACTAATCTGTAGTTTCACAATTTGATTAAACTACAAGAAAATCTTATTTATTTTGTCATATTAGCTTGATTAAGTTCTTTTTAATCGATCGTACGTTGTGTTTTTGTTTGACAACTGTTTGCTTTTATTCCATCGCTTTAATGTTATTCTCGATTCTTATTAATTTCAAGGGTCGTTTGTGTGGTTTCGTGTTCGGTTTTGGTTTTGTTCAAACAATAGGCTCTATGTTTCATTTTTGATTAATTAGTATGATTTTATTGATTATTATAATCAAATTTGAATAGATTAGTTTAGTAGTGCGTTAAGAAGGCATGAGAATCAAATCTTTATAGCATTGGAGGTTGTTATTAAAAGCGAAAAGCTATTCACGCGGGAACTATTCTTAATTAATGTTGTAGTATAACTAGTTTCTTTGCCATATATTTACTTAAACTTTCGTGAATACTCTAATCCACTAATATGTAGTTGCGCAATTTTATTAAACTACAAGAAAATCTTATTTACTTTGTCGTGGTAGCTTGACTGAATTATTTTTAATCAATCATACGTTGTGTTTCTTGTTTGACAACTGTTTACTTTCATTCCATCACAGTAATGTGATTCTCCACTCATATTGATTTCAAGGGTCGTTCGTGTGGTTTCGTGTTCGGTTTTGGTTTTGTTCAAACAATAGGCTCTGTGTTTCATTTTTGATTAATTAGTGTTATTCCACTGATTATTATAATCAAATTTGATTCGATTAGTTCCGTAGTGCGTTAAGAAGGCATGAGAATCAAGTCTTTATAGCATTGGAGGTTGTTATGAAAAGCGAAAAGCTATCCACGCCAGAATTGTTGTTAATTGATGTTTTCGTATAACTAGTTCTTTTCTCATGTATTTACTTAAACTTTCGTGTATACTCTAATCCACTAATCTGTAGTTTCACAATTTGATTAAACTACAAGAAAATCTTATTTATTTTGTCATATTAGCTTGATTAAGTTCTTTTTAATCGATCATACGTTGTGTTTTTGTTTGACAACTGTTTACTTTCATTCCATCACTTTAATGTTATTCTCGATTCTTATTAATTTCAAGGGTCGTTTGTGTGGTTTCATGTTCGGTTTGGTTTTGTTCAAACAATAGGCTCTGTATTTCATTTTTGATTAATTAGTGTGATTCCACTGATTATTATAATCAAATTTGATTCGATTAGTTCAGTAGTGCGTTAAGAAGGCATGAAAATCAAGTCTTTATAGCATTGGAGGTTGTTATGAAAAGCGAAAAGCTATCCACGCGAGAATTATTGTTAATTGATGTTTTCGTTTAACTAGTTCTTTTCTCATGTATTTACTTAAACTTTCGTGTATACTCTAATCCACTAATCTGTAGTTTCACAATTTGATTAAACTACAAGAAAATCTTATTTATTTTGTCATATTAGCTTGATTAAGTTCTTTTTAATCGATCGTACGTTGTGTTTTTGTTTGACAACTGTTTGCTTTTATTCCATCGCTTTAATGTTATTCTCGATTCTTATTAATTTCAAGGGTCATTTGTGTGGTTTCGTGTTCGGTTTTGGTTTTGTTCAAACAATAGGCTCTATGTTTCATTTTTGATTAATTAGTGTGATTTTATTGATTATTATAATCAAATTTGATTAGATTAGTTTAGTAGTGCGTTAAGAAGGCATGAGAATCAAATCTTTATAGCATTGGAGGTTGTTATTAAAAGCGAAAAGCTATTCACGCGGGAACTATTCTTAATTAATGTTGTAGTATAACTAGTTTCTTTCCCATGTATTTACTTAAACTTTCGTGAATACTCTAATCCATTAGTATGGAGTTGCACAACTTGATTAAACTACAAGAAAATCTTATCTACTTTGTCATGTTAGCTTGATTGAGTTATTTTTAATCGGTCATACGTTGTGTTTCTTGTTTGACAACTGTTTACTTTCATTCCATCACTGTAATGTGATTTTCCATTCTTATTGATTTCAAGGGTCGTTCGTGTGGTTTCATGTTTGGTTTTGGTTTTATTCAAATTATAGGCTCTATGTTTCATTTTTGATTAATTAGTGTGATTCTATTTATTATTATAATCAAATTTGATTTGATTAGTTCAGTAATGCGTTAAGAAGGCATGAGAATCAAGTCTTTATAGCATTGGAGGTTGTTATGAAAAGCGAAAAGCTATCCACCCGAGAACTGTTGTTAAATGATATTTTCGTATAACTAGTTACTTTCCCATGTATTTACCTAAACTTTTGTGAATACTCTAATCCCTAAATCTGTAGTTGCATAATTTTATTAAACTACAAGAAAATCTTATTTATTTTGTCATATTAGCTTGATTGAGTTCTTTTTAATGGATCATACATTGTCTTTTTTGTTTGACAACTGTTTACTTTAATTCCATCACTTTAATGTTATTCTCGATTCCTATTAATTTCAAGGGTCGTTCGTGTGGTTTCGTGTTTGGTTTTGGTTTTGTTCAAACAATAGGCTCTATGTTTCATTTTTGATTAATTAGTGGGATTCCATTGATTATTACAATCAAATTTGATTAGATTAGTTCAGTAGTGCGTTAAGAAGGCATGAGAATCAAATCTTTATAGCATTGCAGGATGTTATGAAAAGCAAAAAGCTATCCATGCGAGAACTATTGTCGATTAATGTTGTCGTATAACTAGTTTCTTTCCCATGTATTTACTTAAACTTTTGTGAATACTCTAATCCACTAATCTGTAGTTGCACAATTTGATTAAACGACAAGAATATCTTATTTATTTTGTCATATTACCTTGATTGAGTTCTTTTTAATCGATCATATATTGTGTTTCTTCTTTGACAACTGTTTACATTCATTCCATCACTTTAACGTAACTCTCGATTCTTATTAATTTCAAGGGTCGTTCGTGTGGTTTTGTGTTTTGTTTTGGTTTTGTTCAAACAATAGGCTAAATGTTTCATCTTTTATTAATTAGTGTGTTTCCATTGATTATTATAATCAAATTTGATTAGATAAGTTCAGTAGTGCGTTAAGAAGGCATGAGAATCAAATCTTTATAGCATTGGAGGATGTTATGAAAAGCAAAAATCTATCCACGCGAGAACTATTGTTGATTAATGTTGTCGTATAACTAGTTCTTTTCCCATGTATTTTACTTAAACTTTCATGAATACTTTAATACACTAATCTGCAGTTGCATAATATGATATAACTAGAAGAAATCTTATTTACATTGTCATGTTAGCTTGATTGAGTTTTTTTAATCGATCATACCTTGTGTTTCTTGTTTGACAACTGTTTACTTTCATTCCTTCACTGTAATGACATTCTCCATACTTATTGATTTCAAGTGTTGTTCGTGTGGTTTCGTGTTTGGTTTTGGTTTTGTTCTGTCACACCCTCAAAATCCACGTGCGGAGTTTTACCGCGAGGCGTGTGAACAAACCAGGATCACAGTCACTAGTTACTCAGAACGACACTATATGCCACTTTTAAAAATAAACCAATCAAAGTTCAAGTTTTAAAACCATGCGGAAGCGTTTTGTAAATAAGACAAACCCAAAGTATGTAAATGTAAAATTTGGCAAAACACGCGCCAACCCATTACTCAAATCTCATAAATAAAATTCAAATGTCATGACTTAAGATGAAGTCTTAGAATGCATGCTGGACCCGTGTTGTGCTCCTAATGGCAAACTGAATTAACGACCTGAGAATAGCATACTAAAAATGTCAACACAATGGTTGGTGAGTTCAAGAGTTTGCATTTAACATAAACAATAATAATTTGCATCACATAAGAAGTGCATTGAAATAGATAGCTAGTCTATATTCATAAGTAATAACCATAGTGATTTCGCGATCGAAGCTGACTGTGTTGCGTTTGTTGCCTCCCGTCACGACTTACCAGGTCGTAACGATGTTTGTGTTTAGGACAATATTGCACCCGTTTGACCTCGAGTCGCACAGGTGGGGCTTGTCAAACCCAGTAGTACTACCCAAGATTTCCCGCTAGTTACCATTATTAACGATCCGAAAGTGTGAGGACTTTCAAGGTATTATACACCATGTTAAAACATACACAACTTATAATAATGATATAGCGTTTGTGAACAAGTATGCTACCTCCCCCAGAAGAGAGTTTATAAAATAGTGGGGCATGAACTCACATAACCACAACTAATAATCAACATTATTCATTAGGTTATCATTTGTTTACCATAGATAATTGTTATTAAGTCACCAACGTTCAACGACAACTAGTGTGTGCTCACGACACGTGTATGCAAGACCTAACGGAACTAACGGAGTTTGGTAACGGAAAATTACCAGGTGTCACATTATCCCCATGTTGAAAGAATTTTCGTCCCGAAAATTGCGTTACATGGTTGTGTTACATCACTAGTTTACTGCATTAGCATAACGAAATCGAGTGAGTTGTCACATGTTCAAACAATTGGGTTTATGTTTTATTTTTTATTAATTAGTAGGATTCCATTGATTATTATAATCAAATTTGATTAGATTAATTCACAAGTGCGTTAATAAGGCATGAGAATCAAATCTTTATAGCATTGGAGGTTGTTATGAAAAGCGAAAATCTATCCACGCGAGAACTATTGTTGATTAATGTTGTCGTATAACTAGTTTCTTTGCCATATATTTACTTAAACTTTCGTGAATACTCTAATCCACTAATATGTAGTTGCGCAATTTTATTAAACTACAAGAAAATCTTATTTACTTTGTCGTGGTAGCTTGACTGAATTATTTTTAATCAATCATACGTTGTGTTTCTTGTTTGACAACTGTTTACTTTCATTCCATCACAGTAATGTCATTCTCCACTCATATTGATTTCAAGGGTCGTTCGTGTGGTTTCGTGTTCGGTTTTGGTTTTGTTCAAACAATAGGCTCTGTGTTTCATTTTTGATTAATTAGTGTTATTCCACTGATTATTATAATCAAATTTGATTCGATTAGTTCCGTAGTGCGTTAAGAAGGCATGAGAATCAAGTTTTTATAGCATTGGACGTTGTTATGAAAAGCGAAAAGCTATCCACGCCAGAATTGTTGTTAATTGATGTTTTCGTTTAACTAGTTCTTTTCTCATGTATTTACTTAAACTTTCGTGTATACTCTAATCCACTAATCTGTAGTTTCACAATTTGATTAAACTACAAGAAAATCTTATTTATTTTGTCATATTAGCTTGATTAAGTTCTTTTTAATCGATCATACGTTGTGTTTTTTGTTTGACAACTGTTTACTTTCATTCCATCACTTTAATGTTATTCTCGATTCTTATTAATTTCAGGGTCGTTTGTGTGGTTTCGTGTTCGGTTTTGGTTTTGTTCAAACAATAGGCTCTATGTTTCATTTTTGATTAATTAGTGTGATTCTATTGATTATTATAATCAAATTTGATTAGATTTGTTTAGTAGTGCGTTAAGAAGGCATGAGAATCAAATCTTTATAGCATTGGAGGTTGTTATGAAAAGCGAAAAGCTATTCACGCGGGAACTATTCTTAATTAATGTTGTAGTATAACTAGTTTCTTTCCCATGTATTTACTTAAACTTTCGTGAATACTCTAATCCATTAGTATGGAGTTGCACAACTTGATTAAACTAAAAGAAAATCTTATCTACTTTGTCATGTTAACTTGATTGAGTTATTTTTAATCGGTCATACGTTGTATTTCTTTTTTGACAACTGTTTACTTTCATTCCATCACTGTAATGTGATTTTCCATTCTTATTGATTTCAAGGGTCGTTCGTGTGGTTTCATGTTTGGTTTTGGTTTTATTCAAATTATAGGCTCTATGTTTCATTTTTGATTAATTAGTGTGATTCTGTTTATTATTATAATCAAATTTGATTTGATTAGTTCAGTAATGCGTTAAGAAGGCATGAGAATCAAGTCTTTATAGCATTGGAGGTTGTTATGAAAAGCGAAAAGCTATCCACCCGAGAACTGTTGTTAAATGTTATTTTCGTATAACTAGTTACTTTCCCATGTATTTACTTAAACTTTTGTTTATACTCTAATCCCTAAATCTGTAGTTGCACAATTTGATTAAACTACAAGAAAATCTTATTTATTTTGTCATATTAGCTTGATTGAGTTCTTTTTAATGGATCATACATTGTCTTTTTTGTTTGAAAACTGTTTACTTTAATTCCATCACTTTAATGTTATTCTCGATTCCTATTGATTTCAAGGGTCGTTCGTGTGGTTTCGTGTTTGGTTTTGGTTTTGTTCAAACAATAGGCTCTATGTTTCATTTTTGATTAATTAGTGGGATTCCATTGATTATTATAATCAAATATGATTAGATTTGTTCAGTAGTGCGTTAAGAAGGCATGAGAATCAAATCTTTATAGCATTGAAGGATGTTATGAAAAGCAAAAAGCTATCCATGCGAGAACTATTGTGGATTAATGTTGTCGTATAGCTAGTATCTTTCCCATGTATTTACTTAAACTTTTGTGAATACTCTAATCCACTAATTTGTAGTTGCACAATTTGATTAAACGACAAGAAAATCTTATTTATTTTGTCATATTATCTTTATTGAGTTCTTTTTAATCGATCATACATTGTGTTTCTTCTTTGACTACTGTTTACATTCATTCCATCACTTTAACGTAATTCTCGATTCTTATTAATTTCAAGGGTCGTTCATGTGGTTTCGTGTTTGGTTTTGGTTTTGTTCAAACAATAGGCTAAATGTTTCATCTTTTATTAATTAGAATGTTTCCATTGATTATTATAATCAAATTTGATTAGATAAGTTCAGTAGTGCATTAAGAAGGCATGAGAATCAAATCTTTATAGCATTGGAGGATGTTATGAAAAGCAAAAATCTATCCACGCGAGAACTATTTTTGATTAATGTTGTCGTATAACTAGTTCTTTTTCCATGTATTTTACTTAAACTTTCATGAATACTTTTATGCACTAATCTGCAGTTACATAATATGATTTAGCTAGAAGAAATCTTATTTACTTTGTCATGTTAACTTGATTGAGTTCTTTTTAATCGATCATACATTGTGTTTCTTGTTTGACAACTGTTTACTTTCATTCCTTCACTGTAATGACATTCTCCATACTTATTGATTTCAAGTGTTGTTCGTGTGGTTTCGTGTTCGGTTTTGGTTTTGTTCAAACAATTGGCTTTATGTTTTATTTTTTATTAATTAGGGTGATTGCATTGATTATAATAATCAAATTTGATTAGATTAATTCACAAGTGCGTTAATAAGGCATGAGAATCAAATCTTTATAGCATTGGAGGTTGTTATGAAAAGCGAAAATCTATCCACGCGAGAACTATTGTTGATTAATGTTGTCGTATAACTAGTTTCTTTGCCATATATTTACTTAAACTTTCATGAATACTCTAATCCACTAATATGTAGTTGCGCAATTTGATTAAACTACAAGAAAATCTCATTTACTTTGTCCTGGTAGCTTGACTGAATTATTTTTAATCGATCATACGTTGTGTTTCTTGTTTGACAACTGTTTACTTTCATTCCATCACAGTAATGTGATTCTCCACTCTTATTGATTTCAAGGGTCGTTCGTGTGGTTTCGTGTTTGGTTTTGGTTTTGTTCAAACAATAGGCTCTGTGTTTCATTTTTGATTAATTATTGTGATTCCATTGATTATTATAATCAAATTTGATTCGATTAGTTCAGTAGTGCGTTAAGAAGGCATGAGAATCAAATCTTTATAGCAGTGGAGATTGTTATGAAAAGCGAAAAGCTATCCACGCGAGAACCGTTGTTAATTGATGTTTTCGTATAACTAGCTGCTTTCTAACGTATTTACTTAAACTTTCGTGAATACCCTAATCAAGTAATCTGTAGTTGCACAATTTGATTAAACTACATGAAAATCTTATTTATTTTGTCATATTAGCTTGATTGAGTTCTTTTTAATGGATCATACATTGTGTTTCTTCTTTGATAATTGTTTACTTTTATTCCATCACTTTAATGTTATTCTCGATTCTTATTGATTTCAAGGGTCGTTCGTGTGGTTTAGTGTTTGCTTTTGGTTTTGTTCAAACAATAGGCTCTATGTTTCATTTTTGATTAATTAGTGTGATTACATTGATTTTTATAATTAAGTTTGATTAGATTAGTTTAGTAGTGCGTTAAGAAGGCATAAGAATCAAATCTTTATAGCATTGGTGGATGTTATGAAAAGCAAAAAGCTATCCACACAAGAACTATTGTTGATTAATGTTGTCGTATAACTTGTTCTTTTCCTATGTATTTACTTAAACTTTCGTGAATACTCTAATCCACTAATACGTAGTTGCACAATTTGATTAAATTACAAAAAAATCTTATTTATTTTGTCATATTAGCTTGATTGAGTTCTTTTTAATCGATCATACATTGTGTTTCTTCTTTGACAACTGTTTACTTTCATTCCATCACTTTAATGTGATTCTCGATTCTTATTAATTTCAACGGTCGTTCGTGTGGTTTCGTGTTTGGTTTTGGTTTTATTCAAACAAAAGGCTCAATGTTTTATTTTTTATTAATTAGTGTGTTTTCAATGATTATTATAATCAAATTTGATTAGATTAGTTCAGTAGTGCGTTAAGAAGGCATGAGAATCAAATCTTTATAGCATTGGAGGATGTTATGAAAAGCAAAAGCAATCCACGCGAGAACTATTGTTGATTAATTTTGTCGTATAACTAGTTCTTTTCCATGTATTTTACTTTAACTTTCATGAATACCTTAATGCACTAATCAGTAGTTGCATAATATGATTAAACTAGAAGAAAATCTTATTTACTTTGTCATGTTAGCTTGATTGAGTTCTTTTTAATAGATCATAAATTGTGTTTCTTGTTTGACAACTGTTTACTTTCATTCCTTCACTGTAATGACATTCTCCATACTTATTGATTTCAAGTGTTGTTCGTGTGGTTTCGTGTTCGGTTTTGGTTTTGTTCAAACAATTGGCTTTTTGTTTTATTTTTTATTAATTAGTGTGATTCCATTGATTATTATAATCAAATTTGATTAGATTAATTCACAAGTGCGTTAATAAGGCATGAGAATCAAATCTTTATAGCATTGGAGGTTGTTATGAAAATCGAAAAGCTATTCACGCGGGAACTATTCTTAATTAATGTTGTAGTATAACTAGTTTCTTTCCCATGTATTTACTTAAACTTTCGTGAATACTCTAATCCATTAGTATGGAGTTGCACAACTTGATTAAACTACAAGAAAATCTTATCTACTTTGTCATGTTAGCTTGATTGAGTTCTTTTTAATCGGTCATACGTTGTGTTTCTTGTTTGACAACTGTTTACTTTCATTCCATCACTGTAATGTGATTTTTCATTCTTATTGATTTCAAGGGTCGTTCGTGTGGTTTCATGTTTGGTTTTGGTTTTATTCAAATTATAGGCTCTATGTTTCATTTTTGATTAATTAGTGTGATTCTATTTATTATTATAATCAAATTTGATTTGATTAGTTCAGTAATGCGTTAAGAAGGCATGAGAATCAAGTCTTTATAGCATTGGAGGTTGTTATGAAAAGCGAAAAGCAATCCACCCGAAAACTGTTGTTAAATGATATTTTCGTATAACTAGTTACTTTCCCATGTATTTACTTAAACTTTTGTGAATACTCCAATCCCTAAATCTGTAGTTGCATAATTTGATTAAACTACAAGAAAATCTTATTTATTTTGTCATATTAGCTTGATTGAGTTCTTTTTAATGGATCATACATTGTCTTTTTTGTTTGAAAACTGTTTACTTCAATTCCATCACTTTAATGTTATTCTCGATTCCTATTGATTTCAAGGGTTGTTCGTGTGGTTTCGTGTTTGGTTTTGGTTTTGTTCAAACAATAAGCTCTATGTTTTATTTTTGATTAATTAGTGGGATTCCATTGATTATTATAATCAAATTTGATTAGATTAGTTCAGTAGTGCGTTAAGAAGGCATGAGAATCAAATCTTTATAGCATTGGAGGATGTTATGAAAAGCAAAAAGCTATCCACACGAGAACTATTGTTGATTAATGTTGTCGTATAACTTGTTCTTTTCCTATGTATTTACTTAAACTTTCGTGAATACTCTAATCCACTAATCCGTAGTTGCACAATTTGATTAAACTACAAAAAAATCTTATTTATTTTGTCATATTAGTTTGATTGAGTTCTTTTTAATCGATCATACATTGTGATTCTTCTTTGACAACTATTTACTTTCATTCCATCACTTTAATGTGATTCTCGATTCTTATTAATTTCAAGGGTCGTTCGTGTGGTTTCGTGTTTGGTTTTGGTTTTATTCAAACAAAAGGCTCATGTTTTATTTTTTATTAATTAGTGTGTTTTCAATGATTATTATAATCAAATTGATTAGATTAGTTCAGTAGTGCGTTAAAAAGGCATGAGAATCAAATCTTTATAGCATTGGAGGATGTTATGAAAAGCAAAAAGCTATCCACGCGAGAACTATTGTTGATTAATTTTGTCGTATAACTAGTTCTTTTCCCATGTATTTTACTTAAACTTTCATAAATACTTTAATGCACTAATCAGTAGTTGCATAATATGATTAAACTAGAAGAAAATCTTATTTACTTTGTCATGTTAGCTTGATTGAGTTTTTTTTAATTAATCATACATTGTGTTTCTTGTTTGACAACTGTTTAATTTCATTCAATCACTGTAATGAGATTCTCCATATTTACTGATTTCAAGGGTCGTTCGTGTGGTTTCATGTTCGGTTTTGGTTTTCTTCAAACAATAGGCTCTATGTTTTATTTTTGATTAATTAGTGTGATTCCATTGATTATCATAATCATATTTGATTAGATTAATTCACTAGTGCGTTAATAAGGCATGATAATCAAATCTTTATAGCATTGGAGGTTGTTATGAAAAGCGAAAAGCTATATGCGAGAACTATTGTTGATTAATGTTGTCGTATAACTAGTTTCTTTCACGTGTATTTACTTAAACTTTCGTGAATACTCTAATCCACTAATCTATAGTTACACAATTTGATTAAACTACAAGAAAATCTTATTTATTTTGTCATATTAGCTTGATTGAGTTATTTTTAATCGATCATACATTGTGTTTCTTCTTTGACAACTGTTTACTTTCATTACATCACTTTAATGTTATTCTCGATTCTTATTAATTTTAAGGGTCGTTCGTGTGGTTTCGTGTTTGGTTTTGGTTTTGTTCAAATAATAGGCTCAACGTTTCATTTTTTATTAATTAATGTGTTTCCATTGATTATTATAATCAAATTTGATTAGATTAGTTTAGTAGTGCGTTAAGAAGGCATGAGAATCAAATCTTTATAGCATTGGAGGATGTTATGAAAAGCAAAAGGCTATCCACGCGAGAACTATTGTTGACTAATGTCGTCGTTTTACTAGTTCTTTTCCCATGTATTTTACTTAAACTTTCATGAATACTTTAATGCACTAATCTGTAGTTGCTATACGATTAAACTAGAAGAAAATCTTATTTACTTTGTCATGCTAGCTTGATTGAGTTCTTTTTAATAGATCATACATTGTGTTTCTTGTTTGACAACAGTATACTTTCATTCCATCATAGTAATGAGATTCTCCGTATTTATTGATTTCAATGGTTGTTCCTGTTGTTTCGTGTTTGGCTTTGATTTTGTTCAAACAATAGGCTCTATGTTTCATTTTTATTAATTAGTGTGATTTCATTGATTATTATAATCAAATTCGATTAGATTAGTTCACTAGTGCGTTAATAAGGCATGAGAATCAAATCTTTATAGCATTGGAGGTTGTTATGAAAAGCGAAAATCTATCCACGCGAGAACTATTGTTGATTAATGTTATTGTATAACTAGTTTCTTTCCCATGTATTTACTTAAACTTTCGTGAATACTCTAATCCACTAACATGTAGTTGCACAATTTGATTAAACTACAAGAAAATCTTATTTACTTTGTCATGGTAGCTTGATTGAGTTATTTTTAATCGTCATACGTTGTGTTTTTTGTTTGACAACTATTTACTTTCATTCCATCACAGTAATATGATTCTCTACTCTTATTGATTTCAAGGGTCGTTCGAGTGGTTTCGTGTTCGGTTTTGGTTTGCTCAAACAATAGGCTCTATGTTTTATTTTTGATTAATAGTGTGATTCCATTGATTATTATAATCAAATTTGATTCGATTAGTTTAGTAGTGCGTTAAGAAGGCATGAGAATCAAATCTTTATAGCATTGGAGATTGCTATGAAAAGCGAAAAGCTATCTACGCAAGAACCGTTGTTGATTGATGTTTTCGTATAACTAGTTCCTTTCCCATGTATTTACTTAAACTTTCGTGAATACTCTAATCAACTAATCTGTAGTTGCATAATTTGATTAAATTACAAAAATCTTATTTATTTTGTCATATTAGCTTGATTGAGTTCTTTTTTATTGATCATACATAGTATTTCTTGTTTCACAACAGTTTACAGTAATGAGATTCTCCATTCTTATTGATTTCAAGGGTCGTTCGTGTGGTTTCGTGTTCGTTTTGGTTTTGTTCAAACAATAGGCTCTATGTTTCATTTTTTATTAATTAATGTGATTCCATTGATTATTATAATCATATTTGATTAGATTAATTCATTAGTGCGTTAATAAGGCATAAGAATCAAATCTTATAGCATTGGTCAGGTTTATCGTATAACTAGAACTACTGTTGATTAATGTTGTCGTATAACTAGTTTTTTTCCCATGTATTTACTTAACTTTCGTGAATACTCTAATCCACTAATCTGTAGTTGCACAATTTGATTAAACAACAAGAAAATCTTATTTATTTGTCATATTAGCTTGATTGAGTTCTTTTAATCGATCATACATTGTGTTTCTTCTTTGACAACTGCTTACTTTTATTCCATCACTTTAATATTATTCTCGATTCTTATTAATTTTAAGGGTCGTTCGTGTGGTTTCGTGTTTGGTTTTGGTTTTGTTCAAACAATAGGATCAATGTTTTTTTTTTATAATTAACGTGTTTCCATTGATTATTATAATCAAATTTGATTAGATTAGTTTAGTAGTGCGTTAAGAAGACATGAGAATCAAATCTTTATAGCATTGGAGGATGTTATGAAAAGCAAAAGCCTATCCACGCGAGAACTATTGTTGATTAATGTTGTCGTTTAACTAGTTCTTTTCCCATGTATTTTACTTAAACTTTCATGAATACTTAATGCACTAATCTGTAGTTGCATAATATGATTAAACTAGAAGAAAATCTTATTGACTTTGTCATGCTAGCTTGATTTAGTTCTTTTTAATCGATCATACATTGTGTTTCTTGTTTCACAACAGTTTACAGTAATGAGATTCTCCATTCTTATTGATTTCAAGGGTCGTTCGTGTGGTTAGTGTTCGGTTTGGTTTTGTTCAAACAATAGGCTCTATGTTTCATTTTTATTAATTAGTGTGATTCCATAGATTGTTATAATCAAATTTGATTAGATTAGTTCAGTAGTGCGTTAAGAAGGCATGAGAATCAAATCTTTATAGCATTGGAGGATGTTATGAAAAGCAAAAGGCTATCCACGGGAGAACTATTGTGATTAATGTTGTCGTTAACTAGTTCTTTTCCCATGTATTTTACTTAAACTTTCATGAATACTTAATGCACTAATCTGTAGTTGCATAATGATTAAACTAGAAGAAAATCTTATTACTTTGTCATGCTAGCTTGATTTAGTTCTTTTTATCGATCATACATTGTGTTTCTTGTTTCACAACAGTTACAGTAATGAGATTCTCCATTCTTATTGATTTCAAGGGTCGTTCGTGTGGTTTCGTGTTCGGTTTGGTTTTGTTCAAACAATAGGCTCTATGTTTCAGTTTTATTAATTAGTGTGATTCCATAGATTGTTATAACATTGATTAGATTAGTTCAGTAGTGCGTTAAGAAGGCATGAGAATCAAATCTTTATAGCATTGGAGGATGTTACATACAGCGAAAAGCTATCCACGCGAGAACTATTGTGATTAATGTTGTCGTATAACTAGTCACTTTCCCATGTATTTTACTTAAAACTTTCATAAATACTTTAATGCACTAATCTGTAGTTGCACAATTTGATTAAACTACAAGAAAATCTTATTTACATTGTCATGTTAGCTTGATTGAGTTCTTTTTATCGATCAACATTGTGTTTCTTGTTTGACAACTGTTTACTTTCATTTCATCACTTTAATGTTATTCTCGATTCTTATTAATTTCAAGGGTCGTTCGTGTGGTTTCGTGTTCGGTTTGGTTTATTCAAACAAAAGGCTCAATGTTTGTTTTTTATTAATTAGTGTGTTTTCAATGATTATTATAAGCAAATTTGATTAGATTAGTTCAGTAGTGCGTTAAGAAGCCATGAGAATCAAATCTTTTTAGCATTGGAGGATGTTTGAAAAGCAAAATCTATCCACGCGGGAACTATTGTTGATTAATTTTGTCGTATAAATTTATTTCTTTCCCATGTATTTTACTAAAACTTCATGAATACTTAATGCACTAATCAGTAGTTGCATAATATGATTAAACTAGAAGAAAATTCTTATTTACTTTGTCAGTTAGCTTGATTGAGTTTTTTTTAATTGATCATACATTGTGTTTCTTGTTTGACAACTGTTTTAATTTTATTCAATCACGTAATGAGATTCTCCATAATTACTGATTTCAAGGGTCGTTCGTGTGGTTTCATGTTCGGTTTGGTTTTCTTCAAACAATAGGCTCTATGTTCATTTTTGATTAATTAGTGTGATTCCATTGATTATCATAATCATATTTGATTAGATTAATTCACTAGTGCCTTAAAGGCCTGATAATCAAATCTTTATAGCATTGGAGGTTGTTATGAAAAGCGAAAAGCGATTACGCGAGAACTATGTTGATTAATGTTGTCGTATAACTAGTGTTCTTTCACGTGTATTACATAAACTTTCGTGAATACTCTAATCCACTCATATATAGTTACACAATTTGATTAAAAGTACAAGAAAATCTAATTATTTTGTCATATTAGCTTGATTGAGTTATTTTTAATCGATCATACATTGTGTTTCTTCTTTGACAACTATTTACTTTATTCAATCGCTTTAATGTTATTCTCGATCTTATTAATTTAAGGGTCGTTCGTGTGGTTCGTGTTTGGTTTGGTTTTGTTCAAATAATAGGCTCACGTTTCATTTTTATTAATTAAGTGTTTCCATTGGTTATTATAATCAAATTTGATTAGATTAGTTTAGTAGTGCGTAAGAAGGCATGAGACTCAAAATCTTTATAGCATTGGAAGATGTTATGAAAAGCAAAGGCTATCCACGCGAGAACTATTGTTGATTAATGTCGTCGTTTTACTCGTTCTTTCCCATGTATTTACTTAAAACATTCATGAATACTTAATGCACTAATCTGTAGTTGCATAATACGATTAAACTAGAAGAAAATTTGTTACTTTGTCATGCTAGCTTGATTGAGTTCTTTTTAATCGATTCATACATTGTGTTTCTTTTGTTTGACAACAGTTTCTTTCATTCATCATAGTGATGAGATTCTCCATATTTATTGATTTCAATGGTTGTTCCTGTTGTTTCGTGTTTGGCTTTGGTTTTGTTCAAACAATAGGCTCTATGTTCATTTTTGATTAATTAGTGTGATTTCATTGATTATTATAATCAAATTCGATTAGATTAGTTCACTAGTGCGTTAATAAGGCTATGAGAATCAAATCTTTATAGCATTGGAGGTTGTATTAAAAGCGAAACTCTATCCATGCGAGAACTATTGTTTATTAATGTTGTTGTATAACTAGTTTCTTTCCCACGTATTACTTAAACTTTTCGTGAATACTCTAATCCACTAACATGTAGTTGCACAATTTGATTAAACTACAAGAATCTTATTTACTTTGTCATGGTAGCTTGATTGAGTTATTTTTAATCGATCATACGCTGTGTTTCTTGTTTGACAACTATTTACTTTCATTCCATCACAGTAATATGATTCTCTACTCTTATTGATTTCAAGGGTCGTTCGTGTTTTTCGTGTTCGGTTTTTGTTTTGTTCAAACAATAGGCTCTGTTTTATTTTTGATTAATTAGTGTGATTCCATTGATTATTATAATCAAATTTGATTCGATTAGTTTGGTAGTGCGTTAAGAAGGCATGAGAAATCAAATCTTTATAGCATTGGAGATTGTTATGAAAAGCGAAAAGCTATCCACGCAAGAACCGTTGTTGATTGATGTTTTCGTATAACTAGTTCCTTTCCCATGTATTTACTTAAACTTTCGTGAATACTCTGATCAACTAATCTGTAGTTGCACAATTTGATTAAATTACAAGAAAATCTTATTTATTTTGTCATATTAGCTTGATTGAGTTCTTTTTAATTAATCATACATAGTATTTCTTGTTTCACAACAGTTTACAGTAATGAGATTCTCCATTCTTATTGATTTCAAGGGTCGTTCGTGTGGTTTCGTGTTCGGTTTTGGTTTTGTTCAAACAATAGGCTCTATGTTTCATTTTTTATTAATTAATGTGATTCCATTGATTATTATAATCATATTTGATTAGATTAATTCATTAGTGCGTTAATAAGGCATAAGAATCAAATCTTTATAGCATTGGAGGTTGTTATGTAAAGCGAAACTATCCACGCTAGAACTATTGTGATTAATGTTGTCGTATAACTAGTTTTTTTCCCATGTATTTACTTAAACTTTCGTGAATACTCTAATCCACTAATCTGTAGTTGCACAATTTGATTAAACAACAAGAAAATCTTATTTATTTTGTCATATTAGCTTGATTGAGTTCTTTTTAATCGATCATACATTGTGTTTCTTCTTTGACAACTGCTTACTTTTATTCCATCACTTTAATATTATTCTCGATTCTTATTAATTTTAAGGGTCGTTCGTGTGGTTTCGTGTTGGTTTTGGTTTTGTTCAAACAATAGGATCAATGTTTTATTTTTTATTAATTAATGTGTTTCCATTGATTATTATAATCAAATTTGATTAGATTAGTTTTAGTAGTGCGTTAAGAAGACATGAGAATCAAATCTTTATAGCATTGGAGGATGTTATGAAAAGCAAAGGCTATCCACGCGAGAACTATTGTTGATTAATGTTTTCGTTTAACTAGTTCTTTTCCCATGTATTTTACTTAAACTTTATGAATACTTTAATGCACTAATCTGTAGTTGCATAATATGATTAAACTAGAAGAAAATCTTATTTACTTTGTCATGCTAGCTTGATTTAGTTCTTTTTAATCGATCATACATTGTGTTTCTTGTTTCACAACAGTTTACAGTAATGAGATTCTCCATTCTTATTGATTTCAAGGGTCGTTCGTGTGGTTTCGTGTACGGTTTTGGTTTTGTTCAAACAATAGGCTCTATGTTTCATTTTTTATTAATTAGTGTGATTCCATAGATTGTTATAATCAAATTTGATTAGATTAGTTCAGTACTGCATTAAGAAGGCATGAGAATCAAATCTTTATTGCATTGGAGGATGTTACATAAAGCGAAAAGCTATCCACGCGAGAACTATTGTTGATTAATGTTGTCGTATAACTAGTCACTTTCCCATGTATTTACTTAAACTTTCATAAATACTTTAATGCACTAATCTGTAGTTGCACAATTTGAGTAAACTACAAGAAAATCTTATTTACATTGTCATGTTAGCTTGATTGAGTTCTTTTAATCGATCATACATTGTGTTTCTTGTTTGACAACTATTTACTTTCATTTCACTCACTTTAATGTTATTCTCGATTCTTATTAATTTCAAGGGTCGTTCGTGTGGTTTCGTGTTCGGTTTTGGTTTTATTCAAACAAAGGCTCAATGTTTTGTTTTTTATTAATTATGTTTTTCAATGATTATTATAATCAATTTGATTAGATTAGTTCAGTAGTGCGTTAAGAAGGCATGAGAATCAAATCTTTTTAGCATTGGAGGATGTTATGAAAAGCAAAAATCTATCCACGCGAGAACTATTGTTGATTAATTTTGTCGTATAACTATTTCTTTTCCCATGTATTTTACTAAACTTTCATGAATACTTTAATGCACTAATCAGTAGTTGCATAATTGATTAAACTAGAAGAAAATCTTATTTACTTTGTCATGTTAGCTTGATTGAGTTTTTTTAATTGATCATACATTGTGTTTCTTGTTTGACAACTGTTTAATTTATTCAATCACTGTAATGAGATTCTCCATATTTACTGATTTCGAGGGTCGTTCGTGTGGTTTCAAGTTCGTTTTGGTTTTCTTCAAACAATAGGCTCTATGTTTCATTTTTGATTAATTAGTGTGATTCCATTGATTATCATAATCATTTGATTAGATTAATTCACTAGTGCGTTATAAGGCATGATAATCAATCTTTATAGCATTGGAGGTTGTTATGAAAAGCGAAAAGCTATACGCGAGAACTATTGTTGATTAATGTTGTCGTATAACTATTTTCTTTCACGTGTATTTACTTAAACTTTCGTGAATACTCTAATCCACTAATCTATAGTTACACAATTTGATTAAAGTACAAGAAAATCTTATTTATTTTGTCATATTAGCTTGATTGAGTTATTTTTAATCGATCATACATTGTGTTTCTTCTTTGACAACTGTTTACTTTCATTCCATCGCTTTAATGTTATTCTCGATTCTTATTATTTTAAGGGTCGTTCGTGTGGTTTCGTGTTTTGGTTTTGGTTTTGTTCAAATAATAGGCTCAACGTTTCATTTTTTATTAATTAATGTGTTTCCATTGTTATTATAATCAAATTTGATTAGATTAGTTAGTAGTGCGTTAAGAAGGCATGAGAATCAAATCTTATAGCATTTGAGGATGTTTTATGAAAGCAAAAGGCTATCCACGCGAGAACTATTGTTGATTAATGTCGTCGTTTTACTAGTTTTTTTCCCATGTATTTTACTTAAACTTTCATGAATACTTAATGCACTAATCTGTAGTTGCATAATACGAAAACTAGAAGAAAATCTTATTTACTTTGTCATGCTAGCTTGATTGAGTTCTTTTTAATCGATCATACATTGTGTTTCTTGTTTGACAACAGTTTACTTTCATTCCATCATAGTGATGAGATTCTCCATATTTATTGATTTCAATGGTTGTTCCTGTTGTTTCGTGTTTGCTTTGGTTTTGTTCAAACTAGGCTCTATGTTTCATTTTTGATTAATTAGTGTGATTTCATTGATTATTATAATCAAATTCGATTAGATTAGTTCACTATGCGTTAATAAGGCATGAGAATCAAATCTTTATAGCATTGGAGGTGTTATGAAAAGCGAAAATCTATCCATGCGAGAACTATTGTTGATTAATGTTGTTGTATAACTAGTTTCTTTCCCATGTATTTACTAAACTTTCGTGAATACTCTAATCCACTAACATGTAGTTGCACAATTTGATTAAACTACAAGAAAATCTTATTTACTTTGTCATGGTAGCTTGATTGAGTTATTTTTAATCGATCATACACGTTGTGTTCTTGTTTGACAACTATTTACTTTCATTCCATCACAGTAATTGATTCTCTACTCTTATTGATTTCAAGGGTCGTTCGTGTGGTTTTCGTGTTCGGTTTTGTTTTGTTCAAACAATAGGCTCTGTGTTTTATTTTTGATTAATTAGTGTGATTCCATTGATTATTATAATCAAATTTGATTCGATTAGTTTAGTAGTGCGTTAAGAAGGCATGAGAATCAAATCTTTATAGCATTGGAGATTGTTATGAAAGCGAAAAGCTATCCACGCAAGAACCGTTGTTGATTGATGTTTTCGTATACTAGTTCCTTTCCCATGTATTTACTTAAACTTTCGTGAATACTCTAATCAACTAATCTGTAGTTGCACAATTTGATTAATTACAAGAAAATCTTATTTATTTTGTCATATTAGCTTGATTGAGTTCTTTTTTTTGATGATCATACATAGTATTTCTTGTTTCACAACAGTTTACAGTAATGAGATTCTCCATTCTTATTGATTTCAAGGGTCGTTCGTGTGGTTTCGTGTTCGGTTTTGTTTGTTCAAACAATAGGCTCTATGTTTCATTTTTTATTAATTAATGTGATTCCATTGATTATTATAATCATATTTGATTATATTAATTCACTAGTTCGTTAATAAGGCATAAGAATCAAATCTTTATAGCATTGGAGGTTGTTATGTAAAGCGAAAAACTATCCACGCTAGTACTATTGTTGATTAATGTGTCGTATAACTAGTTTTTTTCCCTGTATTTACTTAAACTTTCGTGAATACTCTAATCACTAATCTGTAGTTGCACAATTTGATTAAACACAAGAAAATCTTATTTATTTTGTCATATTAGCTTGATTGAGATCTTTTTAATCGATCATACATTGTGTTTCTTCTTTGACAACTGCTTACTTTCATTCCATCACTTTAATATTATTCTCGATTCTTATTAATTTAAGGGTCGTTCGTGTGGTTTCGTGTTTGGTTTTGGTTTTGTTCAAACAATAGGATCAATGTTTTATTTTTTATTAATTTAATGTGTTCCATTGATTTTATAATCAAATTTGATTAATTAGTTTAGTAGTGCGTTAAGAAGACATGAGAATCAAATCTTTATAGCATTGGAGGATGTTATGAAA
>JACCIZ010000132.1:0-73540 GCA_025506415.1 Flaveria robusta
CGCGTTCTAAATCCCCTCCTTCTCCTCCTGTACCTCATCGAGAACCCAATTGGCCCGCGTATCCTTACCCTTCTAGAGAGATAGATTTGGTCCAGCCATTTGTGTCACCCGAGCTCGATCTCCTCGAGATTGGAGATACTATGCTACCTATGTGAACCGTATGGTTTACAGGGAGCGGGTCCTAGCCCTGCTACTACTGGACCCAGGAGGACCAGTCAGCTACTGCCTCTACGACACCTGCTCTTCCCTCACTTGACGTTCCTCTATCGAGCAGGCTGTGGCAGCTTTAGTTGCGACTCTTGACACTGAGCGTCGGCGTATCAGAGTACTCACTGACGAGAACTCCACTTTAGCATATGAAGTGCGCCAGCTACGCCTACTAGTGGAGACACTCCAGGATCGACTCTCGATGGCTATTACTGGACATCATACCCTGACTGGTACTGGAGCAGCTTGTGGAGCGTATGGACGAGCAGGAGCTTCATAATGTAGGTGTAGAGGATAGGTTGACCGGATTGGAGGACAGCAGTATGCCTGACAGTTCACTACAGATTGTGGACCATCCTGCACCAGCAGAAGATGTTGATGAAGACCCCGAGGAAGAGCCGAAGAAGCCCCAGACGGCGGAGATAGTGATGGATCAGATTTGTTTGATTGATTCTTTTCTATTTATATGATCTAGACTGCATAGCGTTTTTTTAAAACCTATGTGGGAAGGGTGTTTCCCACACAACTGAAAACTTGAATTTTGACATTGATTGGATATTTTGTGAGTTACTTACAATTTATTTATGATAAGTTATTATTTTGGTTATAAATGTTGTGGTTGTGGCAGTACATTATTTCTTATTATTTACCATACTTCAATGAGATTAATATGTTGGATGTTACTCATTATTGTGTTTGTAAATGTAAAGTGAAATATGGACGGCCGAGGCAGTGGACGTGGACGTGGACGTGGCGCCGGCACCGTGAACATGACCCCAGCTGAATTAGCTGCTCTGATTAATCAGCATGTGCAGGCGGCATTGAACACTCAACCCGCTCAGTTTGGAGGTAAACGGTGACTTTAGTCATCGATTACGCAAATAATTCGTTAAGTGATAAATTCATTCGGGTCAATTTAAATACTCTGTCATGTGAATACAGGACCACCTGGGTGTACTTACAAGGCATTTATGGATTGCAAGCCCCATACCTACAGTGGATCTGAGGGAGCTGTAGGGCTCGTGAGGTGGTTCGAGAAGACTGAATCAGTCTTCGCCAAATGCAACTGTCCAGCGGTGGACCAGGTGAAATTCGCCACGGGGACACTTGAGGGTGCAGCACTCACGTGGTGGAATGCGCAAGTGCAGATGCTTGGTCAGGCGATGGCAAACGCGCTGCCATGGGATGAATTTAAAACGATGATGACAGAGGAATACTGCCCTCGTAATGAAGTTCAGAAGCTAGAAGCCGAGTTCTGGCAATTAAAGATGGAAGGATCTGACATTGAAGCTTACACTACTAGGTCTCATGAGCTGGCTACACTCTGTCCTGGCATGGTTGACCCGCCGAGCCAACGAATTGAGCTCTACTTACGTGGGTTGGTGCCGGAAATTCAAAGTATGGTGACCGCTGCAAATCTTCCTACTATTCAACAGGTCATTCGATTGGCTCATAAACTCACCGATCAGGCAGTGGAGCAAGGGAAGTTACCTAAGCGGGGCGCTGTGACAAGCATGCCCGACAATAAACGCAAGTGGGAAAGTAATGCCAGCAAGGGATCGACATCTGGTAGTCAACCTCAGCAACAACAGCCTCAACAACAACAGCAACAAAGGAGGTTTGATAACAACCGCAACTTCAACCAAACGTTTGCCCCAACTCAAGGACCCGGTGGTTATGCGGGGATAAGCCCCAAATGCAATCGATGCAACTATCACCACACTGGCAGGTGTGATAGCTTTCGATGCCAGCGTTGTGGGAAGGTTGGACACGCGGCAAAGGATTGTCGTGGGGAGTTGATGAAGAAGCCCCAGCAGCCTCAGCAGTCCCAACGGCCCCATGAAACGCCAAAGGGTTGCTTTGAATGTGGAAAAGAGGGGCATTACAAAAGAAATTGCCCTCAATTAAAAAGAAATGGTAATGGCAATGGAAATGGTGGTAATAACAATAATGGGGGCAGTGGTGACAATAATGGTGGCAACAATGGTGGAGCAAAAGGGAGAGCCTTTGTCATGGGATCAGGTGAGGCTCTAAACGATCCTACTACTGTTACTGGTAAATTTCCTATTAATGGTCATTTTGCTTCTATACTGTTTGATACTGGAGCCGATAGGAGTTTTATTTCTACTAAATTCTGTAGTCTCCTAAGTGATATGCCTTTTGCGTTGAACCCTAAGTATACCGTAGAATTAGCTGATGGTAAGAAAATCTTCGTTACGCATATCCTTAAGGGTTGTAAGATAGAACTCGCTGGTCATACCTTTGATATCGATCTCATGCCTATTACACTTGGGAGTTTTGACGTGGTCGTAGGTATGGATTGGCTGTCTGAGAAGCAGGCAGAAGTCATATGCCATGAGAAGGTTATTCGCATTCCTTTAAAAGAGGGAGAGATCCTCTCAGTTAAGGGTGAGAAGAGTGGTGCAGTGATAGGCATCATATCTTTTATGAAAGCGCAGAAGTGGCTACGCAAGGGTCACTTAGCCATATTAGCCCTTGTGACCGATAAACAACAAGAAGAGAAGAAGATAGAGAATATTCCGGTAGTTCGCGACTTTCCAGAGGTGTTTCCAGAGGATCTGCCTGGACTACCACCTCATCGTCAGGTTGAATTTCAGATTGATTTGACTCCCGAAGCAGCTCCAATTGCGAGAGCACCTTATCGGTTAGCACCAAACGAACTGCAGGAACTATCTGCACAACTTCAGGAGCTATTGGATAAAGGATTTATTAGACCGAGCTCATCACCGTGGGGAGCACCTGTACTTTTTGTTAAGAAGAAAGATGGTACCTTTCGTGTGTGCATTGACTACAGAGAGTTGAACAAGGTCACAGTCAAGAACCGATACCCTTTGCCTCGTATTGATGACTTATTTGATCAACTTCAGGGATCAAGCTATTACTCAAAAATTGATTTGAGGTCCGGTTTCATCAACTGAGAGTTCGGGAGGAAGACATCTCTAAAACCGCATTTCGTACTCGTTATGGTCATTATGAATTCTTGGTCATGCCCTTTGGGTTGACTAATGCACCAGCGGTATTCATGGATCTCATGAATCGTGTGTGCAAACCCTACCTCGATCAGTTTGTTATCGTGTTTATTGATGACATATTGATCTATTCTAAGACCAAGGAGGAGCATGAGGAGCATCTACGTCTAATTTTGGAATTGCTTAAGAAGGAACAGTTGTATGCCAAGTTTTCTAAGTGTGATTTCTGGATTCGTGAGGTGCAATTCTTGGGTCACATTGTTAACGAGAAAAGAATACATGTGGATCCTACAAAGATTGAGGCTATAAAGAACTGGTCGGTACCCAAGACGCCTAGTAAGATAAGGCAATTTCTTGGACTGGCAGGGTACTATCGACGTTTCATCGAGGGATTTTCAAAAATCGCTCAACCTCTCACAGCCTTGACCCATAAAGGAACAACGTATAAATGGGGTGAGAGTCAAGAAGCCGCTTTTCAGTTGTTGAAACAGAAACTCTGTAGCGCACCGATATTAGCATTACCAGAAGGAAGTGATGATTTTGTGGTTTACTGTGATGCTTCTATCCAAGGACTTGGTTGTGTCCTGATGCAACGTGGCAAGGTAATAGCCTATGCCTCGAGACAACTGAAGGTGCATGAAAAGAACTATACTACTCATGATTTGGAGTTAGGTGCAGTGATTTTTGCCTTGAAGATATGGAGACATTACTTGTACGGTACCAAATGCACTATTTACACCGATCACAAGAGTCTTCAACATATCTTTGAGCAGAAAGAGCTAAACATGAGGCAGCGACGCTGGGTGGAACTATTAAACGATTACGATTGTGCTATCAAATATCACCCAGGAAAGGCGAATGTAGTCGCTGATGCTTTGAGTAGGAAGGAGACTGCTAAGCCCCGGCGAGTGCGTGCTTTGCAGCTTACGATTAGCACTCATTTGCCTGAACAAATCAAGGAAGCTCAGACAGAAGCTTTGAAAATGGAAAACATTGGTTCAGAATCCTTACGTGGGATGGACAAACAGTTGGAAGTCAAATCCGATGGAATCCGGTATTTCATGGATAGACTTTGGGTACCCATGTATGGAGATTTGAGAGATTTAGTCATGGGTGAAGCACATAAGTCTAAATATTCCATACACCCTGGTTCTGACAAAATGTATCATGACCTGAAAGCGCACTATTGGTGGCCTAATATGAAGGCAGACGTAGCAACGTATGTGAGCAAGTGTCTGACCTGTTCCAAGGTTAAAGTGGAATATCAAAAGCCATCTGGGTTACTGCAACAACCTGAGATTCCTTTATGGAAGTGGGAACAGATCTCTATGGACTTTATTACTAAATTACCCAGAACTTCTAATGGTTGTGACACGATATGGGTGATCGTGGATCGACTGACTAAGTCAGCTCACTTCTTGGCGATCAAGGAGACGGACAAAATGGACAAATTAACCAGAATTTACCTGAAGGAGGTGGTCTCAAGACATGGCGTGCCGATCTCGATTATCTCTGATCGTGATGCTCGTTTTACGTCTCATTTCTCGCAATCATTACAGAAATCTCTGGGAACGTGGTTGGATATGAGTACTGCATATCATCCGCAGACCGATGGACAAACCGAGCGTACTATTCAAACTTTGGAGGACATGTTACGTGCTTACGTAATTGATTTTGGAAATAGTTGGGAAGTTCATCTACCTTTGGTTGAATTCTCGTACAATAACAGTTACCATACTAGTATTCAGGCAGCACCATTTGAGGCGTTGTATGGCCGAAAGTGTAGATCACCAGTTTGTTGGGCTGAAGTTGGTGATAGTCAGCTCACTGGCCCTGAATTGGTGCACGAGACTACCGAAAAGATTGTGCAGATACGGAACCGTATGGCTGCAGCGCGAGACAGACAAAAGAGCTATGCAGACAAGCGACGGAAACCTTTGGAGTTTCAGGTCGGTGACAAAGTGTTGTTGAAGGTCTCACCATGGAAAGGCGTCATTCGATTTGGCAAAAGAGGCAAGCTTAACCCGAGATATGTTGGACCATTTGAGATTCTTGAAAGAATAGGTCCAGTGGCGTATCGGTTAGACCTGCCTGAGTCATTAAATGGCGTTCACAACGTATTTCACGTCTCAAATCTGAAAAAGTGCTTATCTGATGAAACTTTGGTTGTACCACTCGAGGAAGTACAAGTGGATGAGCAATTGCGTTTTGTTGAGGAGCCTGTTGAAGTAATGGATCGTGAGGTCAAAACTCTTAAGCAAAGCAAAATACCTATAGTCAAGGTTCGTTGGAACTCAAGACGTGGACCGGAATTCACGTGGGAACGCGAGGATCAGATGAAGCTCAAGTATCCTCATCTGTTCGAAACGACGGTCACAGCCGGGAAGGTACTGATTAAATTTCGGGACGAAATTTCTTTCAACATGGGGATGATGTGACAACTCACTCGATTTCGTTATGCCAATGCAGTAAACCAGTGATGTAACACAACCATGTAACGCAATTTTCGGGACGAAAATTCTTTCAACATGGGATAATGTGACACCTGGTAATTTTCCGTTACCAAACTCCGTTAGTTCCGTTAGGTCTTGCATACACGTGTCGTGAGCACACACTAGTTGTCGTTGAACGTTGGTGACTTAATAACAATTATCTATGGTAAAAAATGATAACCTAGTGAATAATGTTGATTATTAGTTGTGGTTATGTGATTCATGCATTTTAAGTTATTGTTTGTGAATTTTACTTGATAACGTGACAATGTGTAACTATGATCTCATATGTTTTGCTATTAGTTGAAAATGTATGTGATTATTATTGATGATTAGTAATGTTTATATTTTGTAGTTGAAACCTTTTAAAAAGTGTTAAAAAGATTAGTTTTTATAAAATATAAACAATGGGGTTTATTTTGTAATTGGATTGAAATAAAAAGTTACCATATTTAAACAAATTTAACCCAACCCTAGCCCCCATTCCCCATTTGCGGCCGTAACCATCTCCCAACACCTTCATCCATTCGATTTTGATCCAAGAACAAGCATACAAGTTGAATTTGAATTGGTTTCAAGTATTACAAGTTGTTTTCAAGTGTTAATCATCATCTAAGCACACCTAAAGGTTAGTTTTGATTAGTTTTTCATGGTTTTTGATTCTTGAAGAACCCTAATTCGAAATTGATGATGAAAAAGTGAAATTGATGATTGTTAGATGTTAATTTGATGTTGGTTAGATTGTATGAATGTTAGATTATGTTGATTATGCAAGAATTCCATGGTTTGATCACATTGTTCACACATTGCCTTAAGAGGAAACTTTTTGTTCTTGGAATTCATGATTTGATGATTGTATGATGTTGGATACATTGCTTGGATGTTGGTTTATATGAATTGTGCAAGAAAAGTCATGAAATCTAGGGTTTGTTCATACCTTACTATAAGTGGAAACTTTTATGCATGATGATTGGGAATTTTGATAAATTAGTGATGATTATCATGTTAGAATGAATGTTATGAACTTGATTAGGTATAAAATTGATGAAACTATGAAGGAATTGGATGTTAGATTACTTTTGGGTGTTACCTTCTAAAAAGGGAAACTTTATTTTGAAGATCATTGGATATGATGATGTGAGCATGTTTATGTGTGTTAGGAGCATGTTAGAATGCTTATGGATGATGTCTAATGTGGTGGAATGTGTTACTTGGGTTGTATGGTTGCTTGATTGATCATTTAAGGAATGTAGGTTCTTGGTGATTATACATGATGATGAATTATGGCTAGTGATTAGGAAATCATGTTTGGGATTGGAATTGATCATTATTGTGTTTGTTAGTTGGAATGAATATTGTTGATTTATGTTATTATGATTGTCATACACGCGTGCGAATCTGAGGCCCCTACTTAGTAGGATTGGCAGGGTTTAGGGTGTGAAGTCGTGAGTGGCTTCACATGACATGTTGTGCATGATTAGACTTCATGAATGAATTATTAGTTGTGATATATTTATGATTGTGTTGAGCATGTTGATTGTTTGAGATTCGCATAAGTTGTATGATGATCTAGGTTGAACTTGGGTTGATGATGTGATATGCGTGAATACTTTGTTTGATAATCATGTATGATAAGTTGATACATTTGATTAAACGAGATTTCAATTAATATGTCACCAACGGGTCAAACGGGTCAACTACGTCAAATGTGTCATTTTGGTTTCAAAACCCTAGGGTTGATGTTTTGATGAGCACTTAGGGTTGTTATGTTTCTCTGGTTGCACGTACTTATGTACTCACATGTTCTAGGTAACTTTTGATGGGTTGTCTTTCCTCTCATTGCAAGCTTTGCACTTATTGTTGGTTTACGCATCAGGTGAGTTCATGCCCCACTTTTAAACACTCTCTTTTGGGGGAGGTAGCATACTTGTTCTCAAACGCTATATTATTATTATAAGTTGTGTATGTTTAACATGGTGTATAATACCTTGAAAGTCCTCACACTTTCGGATCGTTAATAATGGTAACTAGCGGGAAATCTTGGGTAGTACTACTGGGTTTGACAAGCCCCACCTGTGCGACTCGAGGTCAAACGGGTGCAATATTGTCCTAAACACAAACATCGTTACGACCTGGTAAGTCGTGACGGGAGGCAACAAACGCAACACAGTCAGCTTCGATCGCGAAATCACTATGGTTAATACTTATGAATATAGACTAGCTATCTATTTCAATGCACTTCTTATGTTATGCAAATTATTATTGTTTATGTTAAATGCAAACTCTTGAACTCACCAACCATTGTGTTGATATTTTTAGTATGCTATTCTCAGGTCGTTAATTCAGATTGCCATTAGGAGCACAACATGGGTCCAGCATGCATTCTAAGACTTCATCTTAAGTCATGACATTTGAATTTTATTTGTGAGATTTAAATAATGGGTTGGCGCGTGTTTTGCCAAATTTTACATTTACATACTTTGGGTTTGTCTTATTTACAAAACGCTTCCGCATGGTTTTAAAACTTGAACTTTGATTGGTTTATTTTTAAATGTGGCATATAGTGTCGTTCTGAGTAACTAGTGACTGTGATCCTGGTTTGTTCACACGCCTCGCGGTAAAACTCCGCAAGTGGATTTTGAGGGTGTGACATTAAACAATCAAGAATACTTTAATGTACTAATCTGTAGTTGCACAATTTGATTAAACTACAAGAAAATCTTATTACTTTGTCATCTAAGCTTGATTGAGTTCATTTTAATCGATCATACATTGTGTTTCATGTTTGATAACTGTTTACTTTCGTTCCATCACTTTAATGTTATTCTCGATTCTTATTGATTTCAAGGTTCGTTCGTGTGGTTTTGTGTTTGGTTTTGGTTTTGTTCAAATAATAGGCTCTATGTTTCATTTTTGATTAATTAGTGTGATTCCATTGATTATTATAATCAAATTTGATTAGATTAGTTCAATAGTCCGTTAAGAAGGCATGAGAATCAAATCTTTATAGCATTGGAGTATGTTACATAAAGCGAAAAGCTATCCACGCGAGAACTATTGTTGATTAATTTTGTCGTATAACTAGTCACTTTCCCATGTATTTTACTTAAACTTTCTTGAATACTTTAATGCACTAATATGTAGTTGCACAATTTGATTAAACTACAAGAAAATCTTATTTACTTTGTCATATTAGCTTGATTGAGTTCTTTTTAATCGATCATATATTGTTTTTGTTTGACAACTGTTTACTTTCATTTCATCACTGTAATGTGATTCTCCATTCTTATTGATTTCAAGGGTCGTTCGTGTGGTTTCGTGTTCGGTTTTGGTTTTGTTCAAACAATAGGCTATATGTTTCATTTTTGATTAATTAGTGTGATTCCATTGATTGTTATAATCAAATGTGAATATATTAGTTCAGTAGTGCGTTAAGAAGGCATGAGAATCAAATCTTTATAGCATTAGAGGATGTTATGAAAAGCAAAAAGCTATCCACGCGAGAACTATTGTTGATTAATGTTGTTGTATAACTAGTTTCCTTCCCATGTATTTTACTTAAACATTCAAGAATACTTTAGTGTACTAATCTGTAGTTGCACAATTTGATTAAAGTACAAGAAAATCTTATTTACTTTGTCATGTTAGCTTGATTGAGTTCTTTTTAATCGATCATATATTGTGTTTCTTGTTTGACAACTGTTTACTTTCATTTCATCACTGTAATGTGATTCTCCATTCTTATTGATTTCAAGGGTCGTTCTCGTGTTTCGTGTTCGGTTTTGGTTTTGTTCAAACAATAGGCTATATGTTTCATTTTTGATTAATTATTGTGATTCCATTGATTGTTATAATCAAATTTGATTAGATTAGTTCAGTAGTGCGTTAAGAAGGCATGAGAATCAAATCTTAATAGCATTGGAGGATGTTATGAAAAGCAAAAAGCTATCCACGCGAGAACTATTGTTGATTAGTGTTGTTGTATAACTAGTTTCCTTCCCATGTATTTTACTTAAACATTCAAGAATACTTTAATGTACTAATCTGTAGTTGCACAATTTGATTAAACTACAAGAAAATCTTATTACTTTGTCATCTAAGCTTGACTGAGTTCTTTTTAATCGATCATACATTGTGTTTCATGTTTGATAACTGTTTACTTTCGTTCCATCACTTTAATGTTATTCTCGATTCTTATTGATTTCAAGGGTCGTTCGTGTGGTTTTGTTGTTGGTTTTGGTTTTGTTCAAATAATAGGCTCTATGTTTCATTTTTGATTAATTAGTTCGATTCCATTGATTAATTAATCAAATTTGATTAGATTAGTTCAATAGTCCGTTAAGAAGGCATGAGAATCAAATCTTTATAGCATTGGAGTATGTTACATAAAGCGAAAAGCTATCCACACGAGAACTATTGTTGATTAATTTTGTCGTATAACTAGTCACTTTCCCATGTATTTTACTTAAACTTTCTTGAATACTTCAATGCACTAATCTGTAGTTGCACAATTTGATTAAACTACAAGAAAATCTTATTTACTTTGTCATATTAGCTTGATTGAGTTTTTTTAATCGATCATATATTGTGTTTCTTGTTTGACAACTATTTACTTTCATTTCATCACTGTAATGTGATTCTCCATTCTTATTGATTTCAAGGGTCGTTCGTGTGGTTTCGTATTCGGTTTTGGTTTTGTTCAAACAATAGGCTATATGTTTCATTTTTGATTAATTAGTGTGATTCCATTGATTGTTATAATCAAATTTGATTAGATTAGTTCAGGAGTGCGTTAAGAAGGCATGAGAATCAAATCTTAATAGCATTGGAGGATGTTATGAAAAGCAAAAAGCTATCCACGCGAGAACTATTGTTGATTAATGTTGTTGTATAACTAGTTTCCTTCCCATGTATTTTACTTAAACATTCAAGAATACTTTAATATACTAATCTGTAGTTGCACAATTTGATTAAACTACAAGAAAATCTTATTACTTTGTCATCTAAGCTTGATTGAGTTCTTTTTAATCGATCATACATTGTATTTCATGTTTGATAACTGTTTACTTTCGTTCTATCACTTTAATGTTATTCTCGATTCTTATTGATTTCAAGGGTTGTTCGTGTGGTTTTGTGTTTGGTTTTGGTTTTGTTCAAATAATAGGCTCTATGTTTCATTTTTGATTAATTAGTTTGATTCCATTGATTATTGTAATCAAATTTGATTAGATTAGTTCAATAGTCCGTTAAGAAGGCATGAGAATCAAATCTTTATAGCATTGGAGTATGTTACATAAAGCGAAAAGCTATCCACGCGAGAACGATTGTTGATTAATTTTGTCGTATAACTAGTCACTTTCCCATGTATTTTACTTAAACTTTCTTGAATACTTTAATGCACTAATCTGTAGTTGCACAATTTGATTAAACTACAAGAAAATCTTATTTACTTTGTCATGTTAGCTTGATTGTGTTCTTTTTAATCGATCATATATTGTGTTTCTTGTTTGACAACTGTATACTTTCATTTCATCACTGTAATGTGATTCTCCATTCTTATTGATTTCAAGGGTCATTCGTGTGGCTTCATGTTCGGTTTTGGTTTTGTTCAAACAATAGGCTCAATGTTTTATTTTTGATTAATTAGTGTGATTCCATTGATTGTTATAATCAAATTTGAATAGATTAGTTCAGTAGTGCGTTAAGAAGGCATGAGAATCAAATCTTAATAGGATTGGAGGATGTTATGAAAAGCAAAAAGCTATCCACGCGAGAACTATTGTTGATTAATGTTGTTGTATAACTAGTTTCCTTCCCATGTATTTTACTTAAACATTCAAGAATACTTTAATGTACTAATCTGTAGTTGCACAATTTGATTAAACTACAAGAAAATCTTATTTACTTTGTCATGTTAGCTTGATTGAGTTCTTTTTAATCGATCATATATTGTGTTTCTTGTTTGACAACTGTTTACTTTCATTTCATCACTGTAATGTGATTCTCCATTCTTATTGATTTCAAGGGTCGTTCGTGTGGTTTCGTGTTCGGTTTTGGTTTTGTTGAACAATAGGCTCTATGTTTCATTTTTGATTAATTAGTGTGATTCCATTGATTGTTATAATCAAATTTGATTAGATTAGTTCAGTAGTGCGTTAAGAAGGCAATAGAATCAAATCTTAATAGCATTGGAGGATGTTATGAAAAGCAAAAAGCTATCCACGCGAGAACTATTGTTGATTAATGTTGTTGTATAACTAGTTTCCTTCCCATGTATTTTACTTAAACAATCAAGAATACTTTAATGTACTAATCTGTAGTTGCACAATTTGATTAAACTACAAGAAAATCTTATTACTTTGTCATCTAAGCTTGATTGAGTTCTTTTTAATCGATCATACATTGTGTTTCATGTTTGATAACTGTTTACTTTCGTTCCATCACTTTAATGTTATTCTCGATTCTTATTGATTTCAAGGTTCGTTCGTGTGGTTTTGTGTTTGGTTTTGGTTTTGTTCAAATAATAGGCTCTATGTTTCATTTTTGATTAATTAGTGTGATTCCATTGATTATTATAATCAAATTTGATTAGATTAGTTCAATAGTCCGTTAAGAAGGCATGAGAATCAAATCTTTATAGCATTGGAGTATGTTACATAAAGCGAAAAACTATCCACGCGAGAACTATTGTTGATTAATTTTGTCGTATAACTAGTCACTTTCCCATGTATTTTACTTAAACTTTCTTGAATACTTTAATGCACTAATCTGTAGTTGCATAATTTGATTAAACTACAAGAAAATCTTATTTACTTTGTCATGTTATCTTGATTGAGTTCTTTTTAATCGATCATATATTGTGTTTCTTGTTTGACAACTGTTTACTTTCTTTTCATCACTGTAATGTGATTCTCCATTCTTATTGATTTCCAGGGTCGTTCGTGTGGTTTCGTGTTCGGTTTTGGTTTTGTTCAAACAATAGGCTATATGTTTCATTTTTGATTAATTAGTGTGATTCCATTGATTGTTATAATCAAATTTGATCAGATTAGTTCAGTAGTGCGTTAAGAAGGCATGAGAATAAAATCTTTAAAGCATTGGAGGTTGTTACGAAAAGCAAAAAGCTATCCATGCGAGAACTGTTGTTAATTGATGTTTCCGTATAACTAGTTCCTTTCTATGTATTTACTTAAACATTCGTGAATACTCTAATCCAGTAATCCGTAGTTGCACAATTTGATTAAACTACAAGAAAATCTTGTTTATTTTGTCATATTAGCTTGATTGAGTTCTTTTTAATCGATCATACATTGTGTTTCTTGTTTGACAACTATTTACTTTCATTTAATCACTTTAATGTTATTCTTGATTCTTATTGATTACAAGGGTCGTTCGTGTGGTTTCCTTTTTGGTTTTGGTATTGTTCAAATAATAGGCTCTATGTTTAATTTTGATTAATAAGTGTGATTCCATTGATTATTATAATCTAATTTGATTAGATTTGTTCAGTAGTACGTTAAGAAGGCATGAGAATCAAATCTTAATAGAATTGGAGGATGTTATGAAAAGCAAAAAGCTATCCACGCGAGAACTATTGTTGATTAATGTTGTTGTATAACTCGTTTCCTTCCCATGTATTTTACTTAAACATTCAAGAATACTTTAATGTACTAATCTGTAGTTGCACAATTTGATTAAACTACAAGAAAATCTTATTACTTTGTCATCTAAGCTTGATTGAGTTCTTTTTAATCGATCATACATTGTGTTTCATGTTTGATAACTGTTTACTTTCGTTCCATCACTTTAATGTTATTCTCGATTCTCATTGATTTCAAGGTTCGTTCGTGTGGTTTTGTGTTTGGTTTTGGTTTTGTTCAAATAATAGGCTCTATGTTTCATTTTTGATTAATTAGTGTGATTCCATTGATTATTATAATCAAATTTGATTAGATTAGTTCAATACTCTGTTAAGAAGGCATGAGAATCAAGTCTTTATAGCTTTGGAGTATGTTACATAAAGCGAAAAGCTATCCACGCGAGAACTATTGTTGATTAATTTTGTCGTATAACTAGTCACTTTCCCATGTATTTTACTTAAACTTTCTTGAATACTTTAATGCACTAATCTGTAGTTGCACAATTTGATTAAACTACAAGAAAATCTTATTTACTTTGTCATATTAGCTTGATTGAGTTCTTTTTAATCGATCATATATTGTGTTTCTTGTTTGACAACTGTTTACTTTCATTTCATCACTGGAATGTGATTCTCCATTGTTATTGATTTCAAGGGTTGTTCGTGTGGTTTCGTGTTCGGTTTTGGTTTTGTTCAAACAATAGGCTATATGTTTCATTTTTGATTAATTAGTGTGATTCCATAGATTGTTATAATCTAATTTGATTAGATTAGTTCAGTAGTGCGTTAAGAAGGCATGAGAATCAAATCTTAATAGCATTGGAGGATGTTATGAAAAGCAAAAAGCTATCCACGCGAGAACTATTGTTGATTAATGTTGTTGTATAACTAGTTTCCTTCCCATGTATTTTACATAAACATTCAAGAATACTTTAATGTACTAATCTGTAGTTGCACAATTTGATTAAACTACAAGAAAATCTTATTACTTTGTCATCTAAGCTTGATTGAGTTCTTTTTAATCGATCATACATTGTGTTTCATGTTTGATAAGTGTTTACTTTCGTTCCATCACTTTAATGTTATTCTCGATTCTTATTGATTTCAAGGGTCGTTCGTGTGGTTTTGTGTTTGGTTTTGGTTTTGTTCAAATAATAGGCTCTATGTTTCATTTTTTATTAATTAGTGTGATTCCATTGATTATTATAATTAAATTTTATTAGATTAGTTCAATAGTCCGTTAAGAAGGCATGAGAATCAAATCTTTATAGCATTGGAGTATGTTACATAAAGCGAAAAGCTATCCACGCGAGAACGATTGTTGATTAATTTTGTCGTATAACTGGTCACTTTCCCATGTATTTTACTTAAACTTTCTTGAATACTTTAATGCACTAATCTGTAGTTGTACAATTTGATTAAACTACAAGAAAATCTTATTTACTTTGTCATGTTAGCTTGATTGAGTTCTTTTTAATCGATCATATATTGTGTTTCTTGTTTGACAACTGTTTACTTTCATTTCATCACTGTAATGTGGATCTCCATTCTTATTGATTTCAAGGGTCATTCGTGTGGTTTCGTGTTCGGTTTTCGTTTTGTTCAAACAATAGGCTCAATGTTTTATTTTTGATTAATTAGTGTGATTCCATTGATTGTTATAATCAAATTTGAATAGATTAGTTCAGTAGTGCGTTAAGAAGGCATGAGAATCAAATCTTAATAGCATTGGAGGATGTTATGAAAAGCAAAAAGCTATCCACGCGAGAACTATTGTTGATTAATGTTGTTGTATAACTAGTTTCCTTCCCATGTATTTTACTTAAACATTCAAGAATACTTTAATGTACTAATCTGTAGTTGCACAATTTGATTAAACTACAAGAAAATCTTATTTACTTTGTCATGTTAGCTTGATTGAGTTCTTTTTAATCGATCATATATTGTGTTTCTTGTTTGACAACTGTTTACTTTCATTTCATCACTGTAATGTGATTCTCCATTCTTATTGATTTCAAGGGTCGTTCGTGTGGTTTCGTGTTCGGTTTTGGTTTTGTTCAAACAATAGGCTCTATGTTTCATTTTTGATTAATTAGTGTGATTCCATTGATTGTTATAATCAAATTTGATTAGATTAGTTCAGTAGTGCGTTAAGAAGGCATGAGAATCAAATCTTAATAGCATTGGAGGATGTTATGAAAAGCAAAAAGCTATCCACGCGAGAACTATTGTTGATTAATGTTGTTGTATAACTAGTTTCCTTCCCATGTATTTTACTTAAACATTCAAGAATACTTTAATGTACTAATCTGTAGTTGCACAATTTGATTAAACTACAAGAAAATCTTATTTACTTTGTCATGTTAGCTTGATTGAGTTCTTTTTAATCGATCATATATTGTGTTTCTTGTTTGACAACTGTTTACTTTCATTTCATCACTGTAATGTGATTCTCCATTCTTATTGATTTCAAGGGTCGTTCGTGTGGTTTCGTGTTCGGTTTTGGTTTTGTTGAAACAATAGGCTCTATGTTTCATTTTTGATTAATTAGTGTGATTCCATTGATTGTTATAATCAAATTTGATTAGATTAGTTCAGTAGTGCGTTAAGAAGGCATAGAATCAAATCTTAATAGCATTGGAGGATGTTATGAAAAGCAAAAAGCTATCCACGCGAGAACTATTGTTGATTAATGTTGTTGTATAACTAGTTCCTTCCCATGTATTTTACTTAAACAATCAAGAATACTTTAATGTACTAATCTGTAGTTGCACAATTTGATTAAACTACAAGAAAATCTTATTACTTTGTCATCTAAGCTTGATTGAGTTCTTTTTAATCGATCATACATTGTGTTTCATGTTTGATAACTGTTTACTTTCGTTCCATCACTTTAATGTTATTCTCGATTCTTATTGATTTCAAGGTTCGTTCGTGTGGTTTTGTGTTTGGTTTTGGTTTTGTTAAATAATAGGCTCTATGTTTCATTTTTGATTAATTAGTGTGATTCCATTGATTATTATAATCAAATTTGATTAGATTAGTTCAATAGTCCGTTAAGAAGGCATGAGAATCAAATCTTTATAGCATTGGAGTATGTTACATAAAGCGAAAAACTATCCACGCGAGACTATTGTTGATTAATTTGTCGTATAACTAGTCACTTTCCATGTATTTTACTTAAACTTTCTTGAATACTTAATGCACTAATCTGTAGTTGCACATTTTGATTAAACTACAAGAAAATCTTATTTACTTTGTCATGTTATCTTGATTGAGTTCTTTTAATCGATCATATATTGTGTTTCTTGTTTGACAACTGTTTACTTTCTTTTCATCACTGTAATGTATTCTCCATTCTTATTGATTTCCAGGGTCGTTCGTGTGGTTTCGTTCGGTTTTGGTTTTGTTCAAACAATAGGCTATATGTTTCATTTTTGATTAATTAGTGTGATTCCATTGATTGTTATAATCAAATTTGATCAGATTAGTTCAGTAGTGCGTTAAGAAGGCATGAGAATAAAATCTTTAAAGCATTGGAGGTTGTTACGAAAAGCAAAAAGCTATCCATGCGAGAACTGTTGTTAATGATGTTCCGTATAACTAGTTCCTTTCTATGTATTTACTTAAACATTCGTGAATACTCTAATCCAGTAATCCGTAGTTGCACAATTGATTAAACTACAAGAAAATCTTATTATTTTGTCATATTAGCTTGATTGAGTTCTTTTTAATCGATCATACATTGTGTTTCTTGTTTGACAACTGTTTACTTTCATTTAATCACTTTAATGTTATTCTTGATTCTTATTGATTACAAGGGTCGTTCGTGTGGTTTCCTTTTGGTTTTGGTATTTGTTCAAATAATAGGCTCTATGTTTTTTTTGATTAATAGTGTGATTCCATTGATTATTATAATCTAATTTGATTAGATTGTTCAGTAGTACGTTAAGAAGGCATGAGAATCAAATCTTAATAGCATTGGAGGATGTTATGAAAAGCAAAAAGCTATCCACGCGAGAACTATTGTTGATTAATGTTGTTGTATAACTCGTTTCCTTCCCATGTATTTACTTAAACATTCAAGAATACTTTAATGTACTAATCTGTAGTTGCACAATTTGATTAAACTACAAGAAAATCTTATTACTTTGTCATCTAAGCTTGATTGAGTTCTTTTTAATCGATCATACATTGTGTTTCATGTTTGATAACTGTTTACTTTCGTTCCATCACTTTAATGTTATTCTCGATTCTTATTGATTTCAAGGTTCGTTCGTGTGGTTTTGTGTTTGGTTTTGGTTTTGTTCAAATATAGGCTCTATGTTTCATTTTTGATTAATTAGTGTGATTCCATTGATTATTATAATCAAATTTGATTAGATTAGTTCAATAGTCCGTTAAGAAGGCATGAGAATCAAATCTTTATAGCATTGGAGTATGTTACATAAAGCGAAAAACTATCCACGCGAGAACTATTGTTGATTAATTTTGTCGTATAACTAGTCACTTTCCATGTATTTTACTTAAACTTTCTTGAATACTTTAATGCACTAATCTGTAGTTGCATATTTGATTAAACTACAAGAAAATCTTATTTACTTTGTCATGTTATCTTGATTGAGTTCTTTTTAATCGATCATATATTGTGTTTCTTGTTTGACAACTGTTTACTTTCTTTCATCACTGTAATGTGATTCTCCATTCTTATTGATTTCCAGGGTCGTTCGTGTGGTTTCGTGTTCGGTTTTGGTTTTGTTCAAACAATAGGCTATATGTTGCATTTTTGATTAATTAGTGTGATTCCATTGATTGTTATAATCAAATTTGATCAGATTAGTTCAGTAGTGCGTAAGAAGGCATGAGAAAAAAATCTTTAAAGCATTGGAGGTTGTTACGAAAAGCAAAAAGCTATCCATGCGAGAACTGTTGTTAATTGATGTTTGTTGTATAACTAGTTCCTTTCTATGTATTTACTTAAACATTCGTGAATACTCTAATCCACTAATCGTAGTTGCACAATTTGATTAAACTACAAGAAAATCTTGTTTATTTTGTCATATTAGCTTGATTGAGTTCTTTTTAATCGATCATACATTGTGTTTCTTGTTTGACAACTGTTTACTTTCATTTAATCACTTTAATGTTATTCTTGATTCTTATTGATTACAAGGGTCGTTCGTGTGGTTTCCTTTTGGTTTTGGTATTGTTCAAATAATAGGCTCTATGTTTAATTTTTGATTAATAAGTGTGATTCCATTGATTATTATAATCAATTTGATTAGATTTGTTCAGTAGTACGTTAAGAAGGCATGAGAATCAAATCTTAATAGAATTGGAGGATGTTATGAAAAGCAAAAAGCTATCCACGCGAGAACTATTGTTGATTAATGTTGTTGTATAACTAGTTTCCTTCCCATGTATTTTACTTAAACATTCAAGAATACTTTAATGTACTAATCTGAAGTTGCACAATTTGATTAAACTACAAGAAAATCTTATTACTTTGTCATCTAAGCTTGATTGAGTTCTTTTTAATCGATCATACATTGTGTTTCATGTTTGATAACTGTTTACTTTCGTTCCATCACTTAATGTTATTCTCGATTCTCATTGATTTCAAGGTTCGTTCGTGTGGTTTTGTGTTTGGTTTTGGTTTTGTTCAAATAATAGGCTCTATGTTTCATTTTTGATTAATTAGTGTGATTCCATTGATTATTATAATCAAATTTGATTAGATTAGTTCAATACTCTGTTAAGAAGGCATGAGAATCAAGTCTTTATAGCTTTGGAGTATGTTACATAAAGCGAAAAGCTATCCACGCGAGAACTATTGTTGATTAATTTTGTCGTATAACTAGTCACTTTCCATGTATTTTACTTAAACTTTCTTGAATACTTAATGCACTAATCTGTAGTTGCACAATTTGATTAAACTACAAGAAAATCTTATTTACTTTGTCATATTAGCTTGATTGAGTTTCTTTTTAATCGATCATATATTGTGTTTCTTGTTTGACAACTGTTTACTTTCATTTCATCACTGGAATGTGATTCTCCATTGTTATTGATTTCAAGGGTTGTTCGTGTGGTTTCGTGTTCGGTTTTGGTTTTGTTCAAACAATAGGCTATATGTTTCATTTTTGATTAATTAGTGTGATTCCATAGATTGTTATAATCTAATTTGATTAGATTAGTTCAGTAGTGCGTTAAGAAGGCATGAGAATCAAATCTTAATAGCATTGGAGATGTTATGAAAAGCAAAAGCTATCCACGCGAGAACTATTGTTGATTAATGTTGTTGTATAACTAGTTTCCTTCCCATGTATTTTACTAAACATTCAAGAATACTTTAATGTACTAATCTGTAGTTGCACAATTTGATTAAACTACAAGAAAATCTTATTACTTTGTCATTAAGCTTGATTGAGTTCTTTTTAATCGATCATACATTGTGTTTCTGTTTGACAAGTGTTTACTTTCGTTCCATCACTTTAATGTTATTCTCGATTCTTATTGATTTCAAGGGTCGTTCGTGTGGTTTTGTGTTTGGTTTTGGTTTTGTTCAAATAATAGGCTCTATGTTTCATTTTTTATTAATTAGTGTGATTCCATTGATTATTATAATTAAATTTATTAGATTAGTTCAATAGTCGTTAAGAAGGCATGAGAATCAAATCTTATAGCATTGGAGTATGTTAATAAAGCGAAAAGCTATCCACGCGAGAACGATTGTTGATTAATTTTGTCGTATAACTGGTCACTTCCCATGTATTTTACTTAAACTTTCTTGAATACTTTAATGCACTAATCTGTAGTTGTACAATTTGATTAAACTACAAGAAAATCTTATTTACTTTGTCATGTTAGCTTGATTGAGTTCTTTTTAATCGATCATATATTGTGTTTCTTGTTTGACAACTGTTTACTTTCATTTCATCACTGTAATGTGGATCTCCATTCTTATTGATTTCAAGGGTCATTCGTGTGGTTTCGTGTTCGGTTTTCGTTTTGTTCAAACAATAGGCTCAATGTTTTATTTTTGATTAATTAGTGTGATTCCATTGATTGTTATAATCAAATTTGAATAGATTAGTTCAGTAGTGCGTTAAGAAGGCATGAGAATCAAATCTTAATAGCATTGGAGGATGTTATGAAAAGCAAAAAGCTATCCACGCGAGAACTATTGTTGATTAATGTTGTTGTATAACTAGTTTCCTTCCCATGTATTTTACTTAAACATTCAAGAATACTTTAATGTACTAATCTGTAGTTGCACAATTTGATTAAACTACAAGAAAATCTTATTTACTTTGTCATGTTAGCTTGATTGAGTTCTTTTTAATCGATCATATATTGTGTTTCTTGTTTGACAACTGTTTACTTTCATTTCATCACTGTAATGTGATTCTCCATTCTTATTGATTTCAAGGTCGTTCGTTCGTGTGGTTTCGTGTTCGGTTTTGGTTTTGTTCAAACAATAGGCTCTATGTTTCATTTTTGATTAATTAGTGTGATTCCATTGATTGTTATAATCAAATTTGATTAGATTAGTTCAGTAGTGCGTTAAGAAGGCAAGAGAATCAAATCTTAATAGCATTGGAGGATGTTATGAAAAGCAAAAAGCTATCCACGCAAGAACTATTGTTGATTAATGTTGTTGTATAACTTGTTTCCTTCCCATGTATTTTACTTAAACATTCAAGAATACTTTAATGTACTAATCTGTAGTTGCATAATTTGATTAAACTACAAGAAAATCTTATTACTTTGTCATCTAAGCTTGATTGAGTTCTTTTTAATCGATCATACATTGTTTCATGTTTGATAACTGTTTACTTTGTTCCATCACTTAATGTTATTCTCGATTCTTATTGATTTCAAGGTTCGTTCGTGTGGTTTTGTGTTTGGTTTTGGTTTTGTTCAAATAATAGGCTCTATGTTTCATTTTTGAGTAATTAGTGTGATTCCATTGATTATTATAATCAAATTTGATTAGATTAGTTCAATAGTCCGTTAAGAAGGCATGAGAATCAAATCTTATAGCATTGTAGGTATGTTACATAAAGCGAAAAAGCTATCCACGCGAGAACTATTGTTGATTAATTTTGTGGTATAACTAGTCACTTTCCCATGTATTTTACTTAAACTTTCTTGAATACTTTAATGCACTAATCTGTAGTTGCACAATTTGATTAAACTACAAGAAAATCTTATTTACTTTGTCATATTAGCTTGATTGAGTTCTTTTAATCGATCATATATTGTGTTTCTTGTTTGACAACTGTTTACTTTCATTTCATCACTGTAATGTGATTCTCCATTCTTATTGATTTCAAGGGTCGTTCGTGTGGTTTCGTGTTCGGTTTTGGTTTGTTTAAACAATAGGCTATATGTTTCATTTTTGATTAATTAGTGTGATTCCATTGATTGTTATAATCAAATTTGATCAGATTAGTTCAGTAGTGCGTTAAGAAGGCATGAGAATAAATCTTTAAAGCATTGGAGGTTGTTACGAAAAGCAAAAAGCTATCCATGCGAGAACTGTTGTTAATTGATGTTTCCGTATAACTAGTTCCTTTCTATGTATTTACTTAAACTTTCGTGAATACTTAATCCACTAATCTGTAGTTGCACAATTTGATTAGACTACAAGAAAATCTTATTTATTTTGTCATATTAGCTTGATTGAGTTCTTTTTAATCGATCATACATTGTGTTTCTTGTTTGACAACTGTTTACTTTCATTTAATCACTTTAATGTTATTCTTGATTCTTATTGATTACAAGGGTCGTTTGTGTGGTTTCCTGTTTGGTTTTGGTTTTGTTCAAATAACAGGCTCTATGTTTAATTTTTGATTAATAAGTGTGATTCCATTGATTATTATAATCTAATTTGATTAGATTTTTCAGTAGTACGTTAAGAAGGCATGAGAATCAAATCTTAATAGCATTGGAGGATGTTATGAAAAGCAAAAAGCTATCCACGCGAGAACTATTGTTAATTAATGTTGTTGTATAACTAGTTTCCTTCCTATGTATTTTACTTAAACATTCAAGAATACTTTAATGTACTAATCTGTAGTTGCACAATTTGATTAAACTACAAGAAAATCTTATTACTTTGTCATCTAAGCTTGATTGAGTTCTTTTTAATCGATCATATATTGTGTTTCATGTTTGATAACTGTTTACTTTCATTCCATCACTTTAATGTTCTTCTCGATTCTTATTGATTTCAAGGGTCGTTCGTGTGGTTTTGTGTTTGGTTTTGGTTTTGTTCAAATAATAGGCTCTATGTTTCATTTTTTATTAATTAGTGTGATTCCATTGATTATTATAATCAAATTTGATTAGATTAGTTCAATAGTCCGTTAAGAAGGCATGAGAATCAAATCTTTATAGCATTGGAGTATGTTACATAAAGCGAAAAGCTATCCACGCGAGAACGATTGTTGATTAATTTTGTCGTATAACTAGTCACATTCCCATGTATTTTACTTAAACTTTCTTGAATACTTTAATGCACTAATCTGTAGTTGCACAATTTGATTAAACTACAAGAAAATCTTATTTACTTTGTCATGTTAGCTTGATTGAGTTCTTTTTAATCGATCATATATTGTGTTTCTTGTTTGACAACTGTTTACTTTCATTTCATCACTGTAATGTGATTCTCCATTCTTATTGATTTCAAGGGTCATTCGTGTGGTTTCGTGTTCGGTTTTCGTTTTGTTCAAAAAATAGGCTCAATGTTTTATTTTTGATTAATTAGTGTGATTCCATTGATTGTTATAATCAAATTTGAATAGATTAGTTCAGTAGTGCGTTAAGAAGGCATGAGAATCAAATCTTAATAGCATTGGAGGATGTTATGAAAAGCAAAAAGCTATCCACGCGAGAACTATTGTTGATTAATGTTGTTGTATAACTAGTTTCCTTCCCATGTATTTTACTTAAACATTCAAGAATACTTTAATGTACTAATCTGTTGTTGCACAATTTGATTAAACTACAAGAAAATCTTATTTACTTTGTCATGTTAGCTTGATTGAGTTCTTTTTAATCGATCATATATTGTGTTTCTTGTTTGACAACTGTTTACTTTCATTTCATCACTGTAATGTGATTCTCCATTCTTATTGATTTCAAGGTCGTTCGTGTGGTTTCGTGTTCGGTTTTGGTTTTGTTCAAACAATAGGCTCTATGTTTCATTTTGATTAATTAGTGTGATTCCATTGATTGTTATAATCAAATTTGATTAGATTAGTTCAGTAGTGCGTTAAGAAGGCAAGAGAATCAAATCTTAATAGCATTGGAGGATGTTATGAGAAGCAAAAAGCTATCCACGCAAGAACTATTGTTGATTAATGTTGTTGTATAACTAGTTTCCTTCCCATGTATTTTACTTAAACATTCAAGAATACTTTAATGTACTAATCTGTAGTTGCACAATTTGATTAAACTACAAGAAAATCTTATTACTTTGTCATCTAAGCTTGATTGAGTTCTTTTTAATCGATCATACATTGTGTTTCATGCTTGATAACTGTTTACTTTCGATCCATCACTTTAATGTTATTCTCGATTCTTATTGATTTCAAGGTTCGTTCGTGTGGTTTTGTGTTTGGTTTTGGTTTTGTTCAAATAATAGGCTCTATGTTTCATTTTTTATTAATTAGTGTGATTCCATTGATTATTATAATCAAATTTGATTAGATTAGTTCAATAGTCCGTTAAGAAGGCATGAGAATCAAATCTTTATAGCATTGGAGTATGTTACATAAAGCGAAAAACTATCCACGCGAGAACTATTGTTGATTAATTTTGTCGTATAACTAGTCACTTTCCCATGTATTTTACTTAAACTTTCTTGAATACTTTAATGCACTAATCTGTAGTTGCACAATTTGTTAAACTACAAGAAAATCTTGTTTACTTTGTCATATTAGCTTGATTGAGTTCTTTTTAATCGATCATATATTGTGTTTCTTGTTTGACAACTGTTTACTTTCATTTCATCACTGTAATGTGATTCTCCATTCTTATTGATTTCAAGGGTCGTTCGTGTGGTTTCGTGTTCGGTTTTGGGTTTTGTTCAAACAATAGGCTATATGTTTCATTTTTGATTAATTAGTGTGATTCCATTGATTGTTATAATCAAATTTGATCAGATTAGTTCAGTAGTGCGTTAAGAAGGCATGAGAATAAAATCTTTAAAGCATTGGAGGTTGTTACGAAAAGCAAAAAGCTATCCATGCGAGAACTGTTGTTAATTGATGTTTCCGTATAACTAGTTCCTTTCTATGTATTTACTTAAACTTTTGTGAATACTCTAATCCACTAATCTGTAGTTGCACAATTTGATTAGACTACAAGAAAATCTTATTTATTTTGTCATATTAGCTTGATTGAGTTCTTTTTAATCGATCATACATTGTGTTTCTTGTTTGACAACTGTTTACTTTCATTTAATCACTTTAATGTTATTCTTGATTCTTATTGATTACAAGGGTCGTTCGTGTGGTTTTCTGTTTGGTTTTGGTTTTGTTCAAATAATAGGCTCTATGTTTCATTTTTGATTAATTAGTGTGATTCCATTGATTTTTATAATCAAATTTGATTAGATTAGTTCAATAGTCCGTTAAGAAGGCATGAGAATCAAATCTTTATAGCATTGGAGTATGTTACATAAAGCGAAAAGCTATCCACGCGAGAACTATTGTTGATTAATGTTGTTGTATAACTAGTTTCCTTCCCATGTATTTTACTTAAACATTCAAGAATACTTTAATGTACTAATCTGTAGTCGCACAATTTGATTAAACTACAAGAAAATCTTATTTACTTTGTCATGTTAGCTTGATTGAGTTCTTTTTAATCGATCATATATTGTGTTTCTTGTTTGACAACTGTTTACTTTCATTTCATCACTGTAATGTGATTCTCCATTCTTATTGATTTCAAGGGTCGTTCGTGTGGTTTCGTGTTCGATTTGGTTTTGTTCAAACAATAGGCTCTATGTTTCATTTTTGATTAATTAGTGTGATTCCATTGATTGTTATAATCAAATTTGATCAGATTAGTTCAGTAGTGCGTTAAGAAGGCATGAGAATAAAATCTTTAAAGCATTGGAGGTTGTTACGAAAAGCAAAAAGCTATCCATGCGAGAACTGTTGTGAATTGATGTTTCCGTATAACTAGTTCCTTTCTATGTATTTACTTAAACTTTCGTGAATACTCTAATCCACTAATCTGTAGTTGCATAATTTTATTAAACTACAAGAAAATCTTATTTATTTTGTCATATTAGCTTGATTGAGTTCTTTTTAATCGATCATACATTGTGTTTCTTGTTTGACAACTGTTTACTTTCATTCCATCACTTTAATGTTATTCTTGATTCTTATTGATTACAAGGGTCGTTCGTGTGGTTTCCTGTTTGGTTTTGGTTTTGTTTAAATAATAGGCTCTATGTTTAATTTTGATTAATAAGTGTGATTGCATTGATTATTATAATCAAATTTGATTAGATTAGTTCAGTAGTGCGTTAAGAAGACATGAGAATCAAATCTTAATAGCATTGGAGGATGTTATGAAAAGCAAAAAGCTATCCACGCTAGAACTATTGTTGATTAATGTTGTGTATAACTAGTTTCCTTCCCATGTATTTTACTTAAACATTCAAGAATAATTTAATGTACTAATCTGTAGCTGCACAATTTGATTAAACTACAAGAAAATCTTATTACTTTGTCATCTAAGCTTGATTGAGTTCTTTTTAATCGATCATACATTGTGTTTCATGTTTGATAACTATTTACTTTCATTCCATCACTTTAATGTTCTTCTCGATTCTTATTGATTTCAAGGGTCGTTCGTGTGGTTTGGTGTTTGGTTTTGGTTTTGTTCAAATAATAGGCTCTATGTTTCATTTTTGATTAATTAGTGTGATTCCATTTATTTTTATAATCAAATTTGATTAAATTAGTTCAATAGTCCGTTAAGAAGGCATGAGAATCAAATCTTTATAGCATTGGAGTATGTTACATAAAGCGAAAACTATCCACGCGAGAACTATTGTTGATTAATTTTGTCGTATAACTAGTCACTTCCCATGTATTTTACTTAAACTTTCTTGAATACTTTAATGCACTAATCTGTAGTTGCACAATTTGATTAAACTACAAGAAAATCTTATTTACTTTGTCATGTTAGCTTGATTGAGTTCTTTTTAATCGATCATATATTGTGTTCTTGTTTGACAACTGTTTACTTTTATTTCATCACTGTAATGTGATTCTCCATTCTTATTGATTTCAAGGGTCGTTCGTGTGGTTTCGTGTTCGGTTTTGGTTTTGTTCAAACAATAGGCTCTATGTTTCATTTTTGATTAATTAGTGTGATTCCATTGATTGTTATAATCAAATTTGATTAGAGTAGTTCAGTAGTGCATTAAGAAGGCATGAGAATCAAATCTTAATAGCATTGGAGGATGTTATGAAAAGCAAAAAGCTATCCACGCGAGAACTATTGTTGATTAATGTTGTTATAACTAGTTTCCTTCCATGTATTTTTCTTAAACATTCAAGAATACTTTATGTACTAATCTGTAGTTGCACAATTTGATTAAACTACAAGAAAATCTTATTACTTTGTCATCTAAGCTTGATTGAGTTATTTTTAATCGATCATACATTGTGTTTATGTTTGATAACTGTTTACTTTCGTTCCATCACTTTAATGTTATTCTCGATTCTTATTGATTTCAAGGTCGTTCGTATGGTTTTGTGTTTGGCTTTGGTTTTGTTCAAATAATAGGCTCTATGTTTCATTTTTGATTAATTAGTGTGATTCCATTGATTATTATAATCAAATTTGATTAGATTAGTTTAATAGTCCGTTAAGAAGGCATGAGAATCAAATCTTTATAGCATTGGAGTATGTTACATAAAGCGAAAACTATCCACGCGAGAACTATTGTTGATTAATTTTGTCGTAAAACTAGTCACTTTTCCCATGTATTTTACATAAACTTTCTTGAATACTTTAATGCACTAATCTGTAGTTGCACAATTTGATTAAACTACAAGAAAATCTTATTTACTTTGTCATATTAGCTTGATTGAGTTCTTTTTAATCGATCATATATTGTGTTTCTTGTTTGACAACTGTTTACTTTCATTTCATCACTGTAATGTGATTCTCCATTCTTATTCATTTCAAGGGTCGTTCGTGTGGTTTCGTGTTCGGTTTTGGTTTTGTTCAAACAATAGGCTCTATGTTTCATTTTTGATTAATTAGTGTGATTCCATTGATTGTTATAATCAAATTTGATCAGATTAGTTCAGTAGTGCGTTAAGAAGGCATGAGAATAAATCTTTAAAGCATTGGAGGTTGTTACGAAAAGCAAAAAGCTATCCAAGCGAGAACTGTTGTGAATTGATGTTTCCGTATAACTAGTTCCTTTCTATGTATTTACTTAAACTTTCGTGAATACTCTAATCCACTAATCTGTAGTTGCATAATTTTATTAAACTACAAGAAAATCTTATTTATTTTGTCATATAGCTTGATTGAGTTCTTTTTAATCGATCATATATTGTGTTTCTTGTTTGACAACAGTTTACTTTCATTCCATCACTTTAATGTTATTCTTGATTCTTATTGATTACAAGGGTCGTTCGTGTGGTTTCCTGTTTGGTTTTGGTTTTGTTTAAATAATAGGCTCTATGTTTAATTTTTGATTAATAAGTGTGATTCCATTGATTATTATAATCAAATTTGATTAGATTAGTTCAGTAGTGCGTTAAGAAGACATGAGAATCAAATCTTAATAGCATTGGAGGATGTTATGAAAAGCAAAAAGCTATCCACGCGAGAACTATTGTTGATTAATGTTGCTGTATAACTAGTTTCCTTCCCATGTATTTTACTTAAACATTCAAGAATACTTTAATGTAGTAATCTGTAGTTGCACAATTTGATTAAACTACAAGAAAATCTTATTACTTTGTCATCTAAGCTTGATTGAGTTCTTTTTAATCAATCATACATTGTGTTTCATGTTTGATAACCGTTTACTTTCGTTCCATCACTTTAATGTTATTCTCGATTCTTATTGATTTCAAGGGTCGTTCGTGTGGTTTTGTGTTTTGTTTTGGTTTTGTTCAAACAATAGGCTCTATGTTTTATTTTTGATTAATTAGTGTGATTCCAATGATTTTATAATCAAATTTGATTAGATTAGTTCAGTAGTGCGTTAATAAGGCATGAGAATCAAATCTTAATAGCATTGGAGGATGTTATGAAAAGCAAAAAGCTATCCACGCGAGAACTATTGTTGATTAATGTTGTCATATAACTAGTTTCTTTCCCATGTATTTTACTTAATCTTTCAAGAATACTTTAATGTACTAATCTGTAGTTGCACAATTTGATTAAACTACAAGAAAATCTTATTACTTTGTCATTTAGCTTGATTGAGTTCTTTTTAATCGATCATACATTGTGTTTCATGTTTGATAACTGTTTACTTTCATTCCATCACTTTAATGTTATTCTTGATTCTTATTGATTACAAGGGTCGTTCGTGTGGTGGTTTTGGTTTTGTTAAATAATAGGCTCTATGTTTAATTTTTGATTAATAAGTGTGATTCCATTGATTATTATAATCAAATTTGATTAGATTAGTTCAGTAGTGCGTTAAGAAGACATGAGAATCAAATCTTAATAGCATTGGAGGATGTTATGAAAAGCAAAAAGCTATCCACGCGAGAACTATTGTTGATTAATGTTGCTGTATAACTAGTTTCCTTCCCATGTATTTTACTTAAACATTCAAGAATACTTTAATGTAGTAATCTGTAGTTGCACAATTTGATTAAACTACAAGAAAATCTTATTACATTGTCATCTAAGCTTGATTGAGTTCTTTTTAATCAATCATACATTGTGTTTCATGTTTGATAACCGTTTACTTTCGTTCCATCACTTTAATGTTATTCTCGATTCTTATTGATTTCAAGGGTCGTTCGTGTGGTTTTGTGTTTGTTTTGGTTTTGTTCAAACAATAGGCTCTATGTTTTATTTTTGATTAATTAGTGTGATTCCAATGATTTTTATAATCAAATTTGATTAGATTAGTTCAGTAGTGTGTTAATAAGGCATGAGAATCAAATCTTAATAGCATTGGAGGATGTTATGAAAAGCAAAAAGCTATCCACGCGAGAACTATTGTTCATTAATGTTGTCATATAACTAGTTTCTTTCCCATGTATTTTACTTAATCTTTCAAGAATACTTTAATGTACTAATCTGTAGTTGCACAATTTGATTAAACTACAAGAAAATCTTATTACTTTGTCATCTTAGCTTGATTGAGTTCTTTTTAATCGATCATACATTGTGTTTCATGTTTGATAACTGTTTACTTTCATTCCAACACTTTAATGTTATTCTCGATTCTTATTGATTTCAAGGGTCGTTCGAGTGGTTTTGTGTTTGGTTTTGGTTTTGCTCAAACAATAGGCTCTATGTTTCATTTTTGATTAATTAGTGTGATTCCATTGATTATTATGATCAAATTTGATTAGATTAGTTCAGTAGTGCGTTAAGAAGGTATGAGAATCAAATCTTTATAGCATTGGAGGACGTTATGAAAAGCGAAAAGCTATCCACGCGAGAACTATTGTTGATTAATGTTTCATATAACTAGTTTCTTCCTATTTATTTACTTAAACTTTTGTGAATACGCTAATCCAATAATATGTGGTTGCACAATTTGATTAAACTACAAGAAAATCTTATTTACTTTGTCATGTTAACTTGACTAAGTTCTTTTTAATCGATCATACGTTGTGTTGCTTGTTTGACAACTGATTACTTTCATTTCATCACAATAATGTAATTCTCCATTCTTATTGATTTCAAGGGTTGTTCGTGTGGTTTCGTGTTCGGTTTTGGTTTTGTTCAAACAATAGGCTCTATGTTTCATTTTTGATAAATTAGTGTGATTTCATTGATTATTATAATCAAATTTGATTAGATTAGTTCAGTAGTACGTTAAGAAGGCATGAGTATTAAATCTTTATGGCATTGGAGGTTGTTACGAAAAGCGAAAAGCTATCTATGCGAGAACTGTTGTTAATTGATGTTTTCGTATAACTAGTTCCTTTCCTATGTATCTACTTAAACTTTCGGGAATACTCTAATCCACTAATCTGTAGTTGTACAATTTGATTAAACTACAAAAAAATCTTATTTATTTTGTCATATTATCTTGATTGAGTACTTTTTAATCGATCATACATTGTGTTTCTTGTTTGACAAGTGTTTACTTTCGTTTCATCACCTTAATGTTATTCTCTATTCTTATTGATTTCAAGGGTCGTTCGTGTGGTTTCCTGTTTGGTTTTGGTATTGTTCAAATAATGGGCTCTATGTTTCATTTTTGATTAATTAGTGTGATTCTATTGATTATTATAATCAAATTTGACTAGATTAGTTTAGTAGTGCGTTAAGAAGGCCTGAGTATCAAATCTTTAAAGCATTGGAGGATGCTATGAAAAGCAAAAAGCTATCCACGTGAGAACTATTGTTGATTAATGTTGTCGTATAACTAGTTCCTTTCCCATGTATTTTACCTAAACTTTCAAGAATACTTTAATGCACTAATCTGTAGTTGCAGTATTTGATTAAACTACAAGAAAATCTTATTTAGTTTGTCATCTTAGCTTGATTGAGTTGTTTTTATTCGATCATACATTGTGTTTCATGTTTGACAACTGTATACTTTCATTCCATCACTTTAATGTTATTCTCGATTCTTATTGATTTCAAGCATCGTTCGTGTGGTTTTGTGTTTGGTTTCGGTTTTGTTCAAACAATAGGCTCTATGTTTCATTTTTGATTAATTTGTGTGATTCCAATGATTATTATAATCAAATTTGATTAGATTAGTTCAGTAGTGCGTTAAGAAGGCATGAGAATCAAATCTTTGTAGCATTGGAGAATGTTTTGAAAAGCAAAAAGCTATCCACGTAAGAACTATTGTTGATTAATGTTGTCATATAACTAGTTCCTTTCCCATGTATTTACTTAAACTTTCGTGAATACACTAATCCACTAATATGTAGTTGCACAATTTGATTAAACTACAAGAAAATCTTACTTACTTTGTCACGTTAGCTTGATTGAGTTCTTTTTAATCGATCATACATTGTGTTTCTTGTTTGACAACTGTTTACTTTCATTCCATCACTTTAATGTTATTCTTGATTCTTATTGATTACAAGGGTCGTTCGTGTGGTTTCGTGTTTAGTTTTGGTTTTGTTCAAATAATAGGCTTTATGTTTAATTTTTGATTAATTAGTGTGATTCCATTGATTATTATAATCAAATTTTATTAGATTAGTTTAGTAGTGCGTTAATAAGGCATGAGAATCAAATCTCAATAGCATTGGAGGATGTTATGAAAAGCAAAAAGCTATCCACACGAGAATTATTGTTGATTAATGTTGTCATATAACTAGTTTCTTTCCCATGTATTTTACTTAAACTTTCAAGAATACTTTAATGTACTAATCTGTAGTTGCACAATTTGATTAAACTACAAGAAAATCTTATTACTTTGTCATCTTAGCTTGATTGAGTACTTTTTAATCGATCATACGTTGTGTTTCATGTTTGATAACTGTTTACTTTCATTCCAACACTTTAATGTTTTCTTGATTCTTATTGATTTCAAGGTCGTTCGAGTGGTTTCGTGTTTGGTTTTGTTTTTGTTCAAACAATAGGCTCTATGTTTCATTTTTGATTAATCAGTGTGATTCCAATGATTATTATAATCAAATTTGATTATATTACTTCAGTAGTGCGTTAAGAAGGCATGAGAATCAATCTTTATAGCATTGGAGGTTGTTATGAAAAGCGAAAAGCTATCAACGCGAGAACTATTGTTGATTAATGTTGTCGTATAACAAGTTTCTTTCCCGTTTATTTACTTAAACTTTGTAAATACTCTAATCCAATAATATGTAGTTGCACATTTGATTAAACTTCTATAAAATCATATTTACTTTGTCATGTTAGCTTGATTGAGTTATTTTTAATCGATCATACGCTTGTGTTTCATGTTTGACAAGTGTTTACTTTCATTCCATCACTTTAATGTTATTCTCAATTCTTATTGATTTCAGCGTCGTTCGTGTGGTTTCGTGTTTGGTTTTGGTTTTGTTCAAACAATTGGCTCTATGTTTCATTTTTGATTAATTGGTATGATTCCAATGATTATTATAATCAAATTTGATTAGCTTATTTCAGTAGTTTGTTAAAAAGGCATGAGAATCAAATTTTATAGCATTGGATGTTATGAAAAGTGAAAAGCTATCTACGCGAAAACTATTGTTGATTAATGTTGTCGTATAACTAGTCTCTTTCCCATGTATTTTCTTAAACTTTCGTGAATACTTTTATGCACTAATCTGTAGTTGCACAATGTGATTAAACTAAAGAAAATCTTATTTATTTTGTCATATTAGCTTGATTGAGTTCTTTTTAATCGATCATACATTGTGTTTCTTGTTTGACAACTGTTTACTTTCATTCCATCACTTTAATGTTATTCTGATTCTTATTGATTACAAGGGTTGTTCGTGTGGTTTCGTGTTTGGTTTTGGTTTTGTTCAAATAATAGACTCTATGTTTAATTTTTGATTAATTAGTGTGATTCCATTGATTATTATAATCAAATTTGATTAGATTAGTTCAGTAGTACGTTAATAAGGCATGAGAATCAAATCTTAATAGCATTGGAGGATGTTATGAAAAGCAAAAAGCTATCCACGCGAGAACCATTGTTGATTAATGTTGTCGTATAACTAGTTTCTTTCCCATGTATTTTTCTTAAACTTTCAAGAATACTTTAATGTACTAATCTGTAGTTGCACAATTTGATTAAACTACAAGAAAATCTTATTACTTTGTCATCTTAGCTTGATTGAGTTCTTTTTAATCGATCATACATTGTGTTTCATGTTTGATAACTGTTTACTTTCATTCCAACACTTTAAATGTTATTCTCGATTCTTATTGATTTCAAGGGTCGTTCGAGCAGTTTTGTGTTTGGTTTTGGTTTTGTTCAAACAATAGGCTCTATGTTTCATTTTTGATTAATTAGTGTGATTCCATTGATTATTAAGATCAAATTTGATTAGATTAGTTCAGTAGTGCGTTAAGAAGGTATGAGAATCAAATCTTTATAGCATTGGAGGACGTTATGAAAAGCGAAAAGCTATCCACGCGAGAACTATTGTTGATTAATGTTGTCGTATAACTAGTTTCTTTCCTATTTATTTACTTAAACTTTTGTGAATACTCTAATCCAATAATATGTGGTTGCACAATTTGATTAATACTACAAGAAAATCTTATTTACTTTGTCATGTTAGCTTGACTAAGTTCTTTTTAATCGATCATACGTTGTGTTTTTTGTTTGACAACTGTTTACTTTCATTTCATCACAATAATGTAATTCTCCATTCTTATTGATTTCAAGGGTCGTTCGTGTGGTTTCGTGTTCGGTTTTGGTTTTGTTCAAACAATAGGCTCTATGTTTTATTTTTGATTAATTAGTGTGATTCCATTGATTATTATAATCAAATTTGATTAGATTAGTTCAGTAGTACGTTAAGAAGGCATGAGAATCAAATCTTTATAGCATTGGAGGACGTTATGAAAGCGAAAAGCTATCCACGCGAGAACTATTGTTGATTAATGTTTTCGTATAACTAGTTTCTTTCTATTTATTTACTTAAACTTTTGTGAATTCTCTAATCCAATAATATGTGGTTGCACAATTTGATTAAACTACAAGAAAATCTTATTTACTTTGTCATGTTAGTTTGACTAAGTTCTTTTTAATCGATCATGCATTGTGTTTCTTGTTTCACAAGTGTTTACTTTCATTTCATCACCTTAACGTTATTCTCGATTCTTATTGATTTCAAGGGTCGTTCGTGTGGTTTCCTGTTTGGTTTTGGTATTGTTCAAATAATGGGCTCTATGTTTCATTTTTGATTAATTAGTGTGATTCCATTGATTATTATAATCAAATTTGATTAGATTAGTTTAGTAGTGCGTTAAGAAGACCTGGGAATCAAATCTTTATGGCATTGGAGGATGTTATGAAAAGCAAAAAGCTATTCACGTGAGAACTATTGTTGATTAATGTTGTCGTATAACTAGTTCCTTTCCCATGTATTTTACTTAAACTTTCAAGAATACTTTAATGCACTAATCTGTAGTTGCACTATTTGATTAAACTACAAGAAAATCTTATTTACTTTGTCATCTTATCTTGATTGAGTTCTTTTTATTCGATCATACATTGTGTTTCATGTTTGACAACTGTATACTTTCATTCCATCGCTTTAATGTTATTCTCGATTCTTATTGATTTCAAGCATCGTTCGTGTGGTTTTGTGTTTGGTTTTGGTTTTGTTCAAACAATAGGCTTTATGTTTCATTTTGATTAATTAGTGTGATTATAATGATTATTATAATCAAATCTGATTAGATTAGTTCAGTAGTACGTTAAGAAGGCATGAGAATCAAATCTTTATAGCATTAGAGAATGTTATGAAAAGCAAAAGCTATCCACGTGAGAACTATTGTTGATTAATGTTGTCGTATAACTAGTTTCTTTCCCATGTATTTACTTAAACTTTCGTGAATACACTAATCCACTAATATGTAGTTGCACAATTTGATTAAACTATAAGAAAATCTTATTTACTTTGCCATATTAGCTTGATTGAGTTTTTTTTAATCGATCAGAAGTTGTGTTTCTTGTTTGACAACTGTTTACTTTCATTCCGTTACTGTAATGTGATTCTCCATTCTTATTGATTTCAAGGGTCGTTCGTGTGGTTGCGTGTTTGGTTTTGGTTTTGTTCAAACAATAGGCTCTATGTTTCATTTTTGATTAATTAGTGTGATTCCATTGATTATTATAATCAAATTTGATTCGATTAATTCAGTAGTGCGTTAAGAAGGCATGAGAATCAAATCTTTATAGCATTGGAGGTTCTTATGAAAGCGAAAAGCTATCCATGCGAGAACTGTTGTTAATTGATGTTTTCGTATAACTAGTTCCTTTCCTATGTATTTACTTAAACTTTCGTGAATACTTTAATCCACTAATCTGTTGTTGCTCAATTTGATTAAATTACAAGAAAATCCTATTTATATTGTCATATTAGCTTGATTGAGTTCTTTTTAATCAATCAAAAATTGTGTTTCTTGTTTGACAACTGTTTACTTTCATTCCATAACAGTAATGTAATTCTCCATTCTTATTGATTTCAAGGGTGGTTCGTGTGGTTTCGTGTTCGGGTTTGGTTTTGTTCAAACAATAGGCTCTATATTTCATTTTTGATTAATTAGTGTGATTTCATTGATTATTATAATCAAATTCGATTAGATTAGTTCAGTAGTGCGTTAAGAAGGCCTGAGTATCAAATCTTTATAGCATTGGAGGATGTTATGAAAAGCAAAAAGCTATCCACGTGAGAACTATTGTTGATTAATGTTGTCGTATAACTAGTTTCTTTCCCATGTATTTTACTTAAACTTTCAGAATATTTAATGCACAATCTGTAGTTGCACTATTTGATTAAACTACAAGAAAATCTTATTTACTTTGTCATCTTAGCTTGATTGTGTTCTTTTTATTCGATCATACATTGTGTTTCATGTTTGACAACTGTATACTTTATTCCATCACTTTAATGTTATTCTCGATTCTTATTGATTTCAAGCATCGTTCGTGTGGTTTTGTGTTTGGTTTTGGTTTTGTTCAAACAATAGGCTCTATGTTTCATTTTTGATTAATTAGTGTGATTCCATGATTATTATAATCAAATTTGATTAGATTAGTTCAGTAGTGCGTTAAGAAGGCATGGAATCAAATCTTTATAGCATTGAAGAATGTTATGAAAAGCAAAAACCTATCCCGTGAGAACTATTGTTGATTAATGTTGTCATATAACTAGTTCCTTTCCCACGTATTTACTTAAACTTTCGTGAATACACTAATCCACTAATATGTAGTTGCACAATTTGATTAAACTACAAGAAAATCTTATTTACTTTGCCATGTTAGCTTGATCGAGTTCTTTTTAATCGATCAGAAGTTGTGTTTCTTGTTTGCAACTGTTTACTTTCATTTCGTTACAGTAATGTGATTCTCCATTCTTATTGATTTCAAGGGTCGTTCGTGTGGTTGCGTGTTTTTGGTTTGGTTTTGTTCAAACAATAGGCTCTATGTTTCATTTTTGATTAATTAGTGTGATTCCATTGATTATTATAATTAAATTTGATTAGATTAGTTCAGTAGTACGTTAAGAAGGCATGAGAATCAAATCTTTATAGCATTGGAGGTTGTTATGAAAAGCGAAAAGCTATCCATGCGAGAACTGTTGTTAATTGACGTTTTCGTATAACTAGTTCCTTATCTATGTATTTACTTAAACTTTCGTGAATACTCTAATCCACTAATCTGTAGTTGCACAATTTGATTAAACTACAAGAAAATCTTATTTACTTTGCCATGTTAGCTTGATTGACTTCTTTTTAATCGATCAGAAGTCGTGTTTCTTGTTTGAAAACTGCTTACTTTCATTCCATTACTCTAATGTGATTCTCCTTTCTTATTGATTTCAAGGGTCCTTCGTGTGGTTGCGTGTTTGGTTTTGGTTTTGTTCAAACAATAGGCTCTATGTTTCATTTTTGATTAATTAGTGTGATTCTATTGATTATTATAATCAAATTTGATTAAATTAGTTCAGTAGTGCGTTAAGAAGGCATGAGAATCAAATCTTTATAGCATTGGAGGTTGTTATGAAAAGCGAAAAGCTATCCATGCGAGAACTGTTGTTAATTGATGTTTTCGTATAACTAGTTCATTTCCTATGTATTTACTTAAACTTTCGTGAATACTTTAATCCACTAATCCGTTGTTGCACAATTTGATTAAATTACAAGAAAATCCTATTTATATTGTCATATTAGCTTGATTGAGTTCTTTTTAATCAATCATAAATTGTGTTTCTTGTTTGACAGCTGTTTACTTTCATTCCATAACAGTAATGTAATTCTCCATTCTTATTGATTTCAAGGGTTCGTGTGGTTTCGTGTTCGGGTTTGGTTTTGTTCAAACAATAGGCTCTATGTTTCATTTTTGATTATTAGTGTGATTCAATTGATTATTAATAATCAAATTTGATTAGATTAGATTAGTTCAGTAGTGCGTTAAGAAGGCCTGAGTATCAAATATTTATAGCATTGGAGTGTTATGAAAAGCAAAAAGCTATACACGTGAGAACTATTGTTGATTAATGTTGTCGTATAACTAGTTTCTTTCCCATTTATTTAACTTAAATTTTCAAGAATACTTTAATGCACTAAGTTGTAGTTGCACTATTTGATTAAACTACAAGAAAATCCTATTCATATTGTCATATTAGCTTGATTGAGTTCTTTTAATCAATCATTAATTGTGTTTCTTGTTTGACAACTGTATACTTTCATTCCATCACTTTAATGTTATTCTCGATTCTTATTGATTTCAAGCATCGTTCGTGTGGTTTTGTGTTTGGTTTGGTTTTGTTCAAACAATAGGCTCTATGTTTCATTTTTGATTAATTAGTGTGATTCCAATGATTATTATAATCAAATTTGATTAGATTAGATCAGTAGTGCGTTAAGAAGGCATGAGAATCAAATCTTTATAACATTGGAGAATGTTATGAAAAGCAAAAACTATCCAGCGAGAACTATTGTTGATTAATGTTGTCATATAACTAGTTCCTTTCCCATGTATTTACTTAAACTTTCGTGAATACACTAATCCACTAATTTGTAGTTGTATAATTTGATTAAACTACAAGAAAATCTAATTTACTATGCCATGTTAGCTTTATTGAGTTCTTTTTATCGATCAGAAGTTTTGTTTCTTGTTTGACAACTGTTTACTTTCAATCCGTTACTGTAATGTGATTCTCCATTCTTATTGATTTCAAGGGTCGTTCGTGTGGTTGCGTGTTTGGTTTTGGTTTTGTTCAAACAATAGGCTCTATGTTTCATTTTTGATTAATTAGTGTGATTCCGTTGATTATTATAATCAAATTTGATTAGATTAGTTTAGTAGTACGTTAAGAAGACATGAGAAACAAATCTTTATAGCATTGGAGGTTGTTATGAAAAGCGAAAAGCTATCAATGCGAGAACTGTTGTTAATTGATGTTTTAGCATAACTAGTTCCTTTCCTATGTATTTACTTAAACTTCATGAATACTTTAATCCACTAATCTGTAGTTGCACAATTTGATTAAATTACAAGAAAATCCTATTTATATTGTCATATTATCTTGATTGAGTTCTTTTTAATCAATCATAAATTGTGTTTCTTGTTTGACAACTGTTTACTTTCATTCCATAACAGTAATGTAATTCTCCATTCTTATTGATTTGAAGGGTCGTTTGTGTGGTTTCGTCTTCGGGTTTGGTTTTGTTCAAACAATAGGCTCTATGTTTCATTTTTGATTAATTAGTATGATTCAATTAATTATTATAATCAAATTTGATTAGATTAGTTCAGTAGTGAGTTAAGAAGGCATGAGAATCAAATCTTTATAGCATTGGAGAATGTTATGAAAAGCAAAAAGCTATCCACACGAGAACTATTGTTGATTAATGTTGTCATATAACTAGTTCCCTTCCCATGGATTTTACTTAGACTTTCATGAATACTTTAATGCACTGATCTGTAGTTGCACAATTTGATTAAACTACAAGAAAATCTTATTTACTTTGTCATGTTAGCTTGATTGAGTTCTTTTTAATCGATCAGAAGTTGTGTTTCTTGTTTGACAACTGTTTACTTTATTCCGTTACTGTAATATGATTCTCCATTCTTATTGATTTCAAGGGTCGTCCGTGTGGTTGCGTGTTTTTTTGGTTTTGTTCAAACAATAGGCTCTATGTTTCATTTTTGATTAATTAGTGTGATTCCATTGATTATTATAATCAAATTTGATTAGATTAGTTCAGTAGTACGTTAAGAAGGCATGAGAATCAAATCTTTATAGCATTGGAGGTTGTTATGAAAAGCGAAAAGCTATCCATGCGAGAACTGTTGTTAACTGATGTTTTCGTATAACTAGTTCCTTTCCTATGTATTTACTTAAACTTTCGTGAATACTTTAATCCACTAATCTGTTGTTGCACAATTGATTAAATTACAAGAAATCCTATTTATATTGTCATATTAGCTTGATTGAGTTCTTTTTAATCAATCATAAATTGTGTTTCTTGTTTGACAACTATTTACTTTCATTCCATAATAGTAATGTAATTCTCCATTCTTATTGATTTCAAGGGTGGTTCGTGTGGTTTCGTGTTCGGGTTTGGTTTTGTTCAAACAATAGGCTCTATGTTTCATTTTTGATTAATTAGTGTGATTCCATTGTTATTAATCAAATTTGATTAGATTACTCAGTAGTGCGTTAAGTAGTCCTGAGTATCAAATATTTATAGCATTGGAGAATGTTATGAAAAGCAAAAAGCAATCCACGTGAGAACTATTGTTGATTAATGTTGTCGTATAACTAGTTTCTTTCCCATGTATTTTACTTAAACTTTCAAGAATACTTTAATGCACTAATCTGTAGTTGCACTATTTGATTAAACTACAAGAAAATCTTATTTACTTTGTCATCTTAGCTTGATAGTGTTCTTTTTATTCGATCATACATTGTGTTTCATGTTTGACAACTGTATACTTTCATTCCATCGCTTTAATGTTATTCTCGATTCTTATTGATTTCAAGCATCGTTCGTGTGGTTTTGTGTTTGGTTTTGGTTTTGTTCAAACAATAGGCTCTATGTTTCATTTTTGATTAATTAGTGTGATTATAATGATTATTATAATCAAATTTGATTAGATTAGTTCAGTAGTGCGTTAAGAAGGCATGAGAATCAAATCTTTATAGTATTAGAGAATGTTATGAAAAGGAAAAAGCTATCCACGTGAGAACTATTGTTGATTAATGTTGTCATATAACTAGTTCCTTACCCATGTATTTACTTAAACTTTCGTGAATACACTAATCCACTAATATTTAGTTGCACAATTTGATTAAACTACAAGAAAATCTTATTTACTTTGCCATATTAGCTTGATTGAGTTCTTTTTAATCGATCAGAAGTTGTGTTTCTTGTTTGACAACAGTTTACTTTCATTCCGTTACTGTAATGTGATTCTCCATTCTTATTGATTTCAACGGTCGTTCGTGTGGTTGCTTGTTTGGTTTTGGTTTTGTTCAAACAATAGGCTCTATGTTTCATTTTTGATTAATTAGTGTGATTCCATTGATTATTATAATCAAATTTGATTCTATTAGTTCAGTAGTGCGTTAAAAAGGCATGAGAATCAAATATTTATAGCATTGGAGGTTCTTATGAAAAGCGAAAAGCTATCCATGCGAGAACTGTTGTTAATTGATGTTTTCGTATAACTAGTTCCTTTCCTATGTATTTACTTAAACTTTCGTGAATACTTGAATCCACTAATCTGTTGTTGCTTAATTTGATTAAATTACAAGAAAATCCTATTTATATTGTCATATTAGCTTGATTGAGTTCTTTTAAATCAATCATAAATTGTGTTTCTTGTTTGACAACTGTTACTTTCATTCCATAACAGTAATGTAATTCTCCATTCTTATTGATTTCAAGGGTCGTTCGTGTGGTTTCGTGTTCGGGTTTTGTTTTGTTCAAACAATAGGCTCTATGTTTCATTTTTGATTAATTAGTGTGATTCAATTGATTATTATAATCAAATTTAATTGGATTAGTTTAGTAGTGAGTTAAGAAGGCATGAGAATCAAATCTTTATAGCATTGGAGAATGTTATGAAAAGCAAAAAGCTATCCACGCGAGAACTATTGTTGATTAATGTTGTCATATAACTAGTTCCCTTCCCATGGATTTTACTTAAACTTTCATGAATACTTTAATGCACTGATCTGTAGTTGCACAATTTGATTAAACTACAAGAAAATCTTATTTACTTTGTCATGTTAGCTTGATTGAGTTCTTTTTAATCGATCAGAAGTTGTGTTTCTTGTTTGACAATTGTTTACTTTAATTCCGTTACTGTAATATATTCTCCATTCTTATTGATTTCAAGGGTCGTCCGTGTCGTTATGTGTTTGGTTTTGGTTTTGTTTAAACAATAGGATCTATGTTTCATTTTTGATTAATTAGTGTGATTCTTTTGATTATTATAATCAAATTTGATTAGATTAGTTCAGTAGTGCGTTAAGAAGGCATGAGAATCAAATCTTTATAGCATTGGAGGTTGTTATGAAAAGCGAAAAGCTATCCATGTGAGAACTGTTGTTAACTGATGTTTTCGTATAACTAGTTCCTTTCCTATGTATTTACTTAAACTTTCGTGAATACTTTAATCCACTAATCTGTTGTTGCACAATTTGATTAAATTACAAGAAAATCCTATTTATATTGTCATATTAGCTTGATTGAGTTTTTTAATCAATCATAAATTGTGTTTCTTGTTTGACAACTATTTACTTTCATTCCATAACAGTAATGTAATTCTCCATTCTTATTGATTTCAAGGGTGGTTCGTGTGGTTTCGTGTTCGGTTTGGTTTTGCTCAAACAATAGGCTCTATGTTTCATTTTTGATTAATTAGTGTGATTCCATTGATTATTATAATCAAATTTGATTAGATTAGTTCAGTAGTGCGTTAAGAAGTCCTGAGTATCAAATATTTATAGCATTGGAGAATGTTATGAAAAGCAAAAAGCAATCCACGTGAGAACTATTGTTGATTAATGTTGTCGTATAACTAGTTTCTTTCCCATATATTTTACTTAAACTTTCAAGAATACTTTAATGCACTAATCTGTAGTTGCACTATTTGATTAAACTACAAGAAAATCTTATTTACTTTGTCATCTTAGCTTGATTGTCTTCTTTTTATTCGATCATACATTGTGTTTCATGTTTGACAACTGTATACTTTCATTCCATCGCTTTAATGTTATTCTCGATTCTTATTGATTTCAAGCATCGTTCGTGTGGTTTTGTGTTTGGTTTTGGTTTTGTTCAAACAATAGGCTCTATGTTTCATTTTTGATTAATTAGTGTGATTATAAGGATTATTATAATCAAATTTGATTAGATTAGTTTAGTAGTGCGTTAAGAAGGCATGAGAATCAAATCTTTATAGCATTAGAGAATGTTATGAAAAGCAAAAAGCTATCCACGTGAGAACTATTGTTGATTAATGTTGTCATATAACTAGTTCCTTACCCATGTATTTACTTAAACTTTCGTGAATACACTAATCCACTAATATGTAGTTGCACAATTTGATTAAACTATAAGAAAATCTTATTTACTTTGCCATATTAGCTTGATTGAGTTCTTTTTAATCGATCAGAAGTTGGGTTTCTTGTTTGACAACTGTTTACTTTCATTCCGTTACTGTAATGTGATTCTCCATTCTTATTGATTTCAAGGGTCGTTCGTGTGGTTGCGTGTTTGGTTTTGGTTTTGTTCAAACAATAGGCTCTATGTTTTATTTTTGATTAATTAGTGTGATTCCATTGATTATTATAATCAAATTTGATTCGATTAGTTCAGTAGTGCGTTAAGAAGGCATGTGAATCAAATCTTTATAGCATTGGAGGTTCTTATGAAAAGTGAAAAGCTATCCATGCGAGAACTGTTGTTAATTGATGTTTTCGTATAACTAGTTCCTTTCCTATGTATTTACTTAAACTTTCGTGAATACTTTAATCTACTAATCTGTTGTTGCTTAAATTGATTAAATTACAAGAAAATCCTATTTATATTGTCATATTAGCTTGATTGAGTTCTTTTTAATCAATCATAAATTGTGTTTCTTGTTTGACAACTGTTTACTTTCATTCCATAACAGTAATGTAATTCTCCATTCTTATTGATTTCAAGGTTGGTTTGTGTGGTTTCGTGTTCGGGTTTGATTTTGTTCAAACAATAGGCTCTATGTGTCATTTTTGATTAATTAGTGTGATTCCATTGATTATTATAATCAAATTTGATTAGATTAGTTCAGTAGTGCGTTAAGAAGACCTGAGTATCAAATCTTTATAGCATTGGAGGATGTTATGAAAAGCAAAAAGCTATCCACGTGAGAACTATTGTTGATTAATGTTGTCGTATAACTAGTTTCTTTCCCATGTATTTTACTTAAACTTTCAAGAATATTTTAATGCACTAATCTGTAGTTGCACTATTTGATTAAACTACAAGAAAATCTTATTTACTTTGTCATCTTAGCTTGATTGTGTTCTTTTTATTCGATCATACATTGTGTTTCATGTTTGACAACTGTATACTTTCATTCCATCCCTTTAATGTTATTCTCGATTCTTATTGATTTCAAGCATCGTTCGTGTGGTTTTGTGTTTGGTTTTGGTTTTGTTCAAACAATAGGCTCTATGTTTCATTTTTGATTAATTAGTGTGATTACAATGATTATTATAATCAAATTTGATTAGATTAGTTCAGTAGTGCGTTAAGAAGGCATGAGAATCAAATCTTTATAGCATTGGAGAATGTTATGAAAAGCAAAACCTATCCACGTGAGAACTATTGTTGATTAATGTTGTCATATAACTAGTTCCTTTCCCATGTATTTACTTAAACTTTCGTGAATACACTAATCCACTAATATGTAGTTGCACAATTTGATTAAACTACAAGAAAATCTTATTTACTTTGCCATGTTAGCTTGATCGAGTTCTTTTTAATCGATCAGAAGTTGTGTTTCTTGTTTGACAACTGTTTACTTTCATTCCGTTACTGTAATGTGATTCTCCATTCTTATTGATTTCAAGGGTCGTTCGTGTGGTTGCGTGTTTGGTTTTGGTTTTGTTCAAACAATAGGCTCTATGTTTTATTTTTGATTAATTAGTGTGATTCCATTGATTATTATAATCAAATTTGATTAGATTAGTTCAGTAGTACGTTAAGAAGGCATGAGAATCAAATCTTTATAGCATTGGAGGTTGTTATGAAAGCAAAAAGCTATCCATGCGAAAACTGTTGTTAATTGATGTTTTCGTATAACTAGTTCCTTTCCTATGTATTTACTTAAACTTTCGTGAATACTCTAATCCACTAATCTGTAGTTGCACAATTTGATTAAACTACAAGAAAATCTTATTTACCTTTGCTATGTTAGCTTGATTGAGTTCTTTTTAATCGATCAGAAGTCGTGTTTCTTGTTTGAAAACTATTTACTTTCATTCCATTACTCTAATGTGATTCTCCTTTCTTATTGATTTCAAGGGTCCTTCGTGTGGTTGCGTGTTTGGTTTTGGTTTTGTTCAAACAATAGGCTCTATGTTTCATTTTTGATTAATTAGTGTGATTCCATTGATTATTATAATCAAATTTGATTAGATTAGTTTAGTAGTGCGTTAAGAAGGCATGAGAATCAAATCTTTATAGCATTGGAGGTTGTTATGAAAAGCAAAAAGCTATCCATGCGAGAACTGTTGTTAATTGATGTTTTCGTATAACTAGTTCATTTCCTATGTATTTACTTAAACTTTCGTGAATACTTTAATCAACTAATCCGTTGTTGCATAATTTGATTAAATTACAAGAAAATCCTATTTATATTGTCATATTAGCTTGATTGAGTTCTTTTTAATCAATCATAAATTGTGTTTCTTGTTTGACAACTGTTTACTTTCATTCCATAACAGTAATGTAATTCTCCATTCTTATTGATTTCAAGGGTGGTTCGTGTGGTTTCGTGTTCGGGTTTGGTTTTGTTCAAACAATAGGCTCTATGTTTCATTTTTGATTAATTAGTGTGATTCCATTGATTATTATAATCAAATTTGATTAGATTAGATTAGTTCAGTAGTGCGTTAAGAAGGCCTGAGTTTCAAATATTTATAGCATTGGAGGATGTTATGAAAAGGAAAAAGCTATCCACGTGAGAACTATTGTTGATTAATGTTGTCGTATAACTAGTTTCTTTCCCATGTATTTTACTTAAACTTTCAAGAATACTTTAATGCACTAAGTTGTAGTTGCACTATTTGATTAAACTACAAGAAAATCCTTTTCATATTGTCATATTAGCTTGATTGAGTTCTTTTTAATCATCATTATTATGTTTCTTGTTTGACAACTGTATACTTTCATTCCATCACTTTAATGTTATTCTCGATTCTTATTGATTTCAAGCATCGTTCGTGTGGTTTTGTGTTTGGTTTTGGTTTTGTTCAAACAATAGGCTCTATGTTTCATTTTTGATTAATTAGTGTGATTCCAATGATTATTATAATCAAATTTGGTTAGATTAGTTCAGTAGTGCGTTAAGAAGGCATGAGAATCAAATCTTTATAATATTGGAGAATGTTATGAAAAGCAAAAAGCTATCCACGTGAGAACTATTGTTGATTAATGTTGTCATATAACTAGTTCCTTTCCCATGTATTTACTTAAACTTTCGTGAATACACTAATCCACTAATTTGTAGTTGCATAATTTGATTAAACTACAAGAAAATCTAATTTACTATGCCATGTTAGCTTGATTGAGTTCTTTTTAATCGATCAGAAGTTGTGTTTCTTGTTTGACAACTGTTTACTTTCATTCCGTTACTGTAATGTGATTCTCCATTCTTATTGATTTCATGGTCGTTCGTGTGGTTGCGTGTTTGGTTTTGGTTTTGTTCAAACAATAGGCTCTATGTTTCATTTTTGATTAATTAGTGAGATTCCATTGATTATTATAATCAAATTTGATTAGATTAGTTCAGTAGTACGTTAAGAAGACATGAGAATCAAATCTTTATAGCATTGGAGGTTGTTATGAAAAGCGAAAAGCTATCCATGCGAGAACTGTTGTTAATTGATGTTTTAGTATAACTAGTTCCTTTCCTATGTATTTACTTAAACTTCGTGAATACTTTAATCCACTAATCTGTAGTTGCACAATTTGAATAAATTACAAGAAAATCCTATTTATATTGTCATATTAGCTTGATTGAGTTCTTTTTAATCAATTATAAATTGTGTTTCTTGTTTGACAACTGTTTACTTTCATTCCATAAGAGTAATGTAATTCTCCATTCTTAGTGATTTCAAGGGTCGTTCGTGTGGTTTCGTATTCGGGTTTGGTTTTGTTCAAACAATAGGCTCTATGTTTCATTTTTGATTAATTAGTGTGATTCCATTGATTATTATAATCAAATTTGATTAGATTAGTTCAGTAGTGAGTTAAGAAGGCATGAGAATCAAATCTTTATAGCATTGGAAAATGTTATGAAAAGCAAAAAGCTATCCACGCGAGAACTATTGTTGATTAATGTTGTCATATAATTAGTTCCCTTCCCATGTATTTTACTTAAACTTTCATGAATACTTTAATGCACTGATCTGTAGTTGCACAATTTGATTAAACTACAAGAAAATCTTATTTACTTTGTCATGTTAGCTTGATTGAGTTCTTTTTAATCGATCAGAAGTTGTGGTTCTTGTTTGACAATTGTTTACTTTAATTCCGTTACTGTAATGTGATTCTCCATTCTTATTGATTTCATGGGTCATCCGTGTGGTTGCGTGTTTGGTTTTGGTTTTTCAAACAATAGGCTCTATGTTTCATTTTTGATTAATTAGTGTGATTCCATTGATTATTATAATCAAATTTGATTAGATTAGTTCAGTAGTGCGTTAAGAAGGCATGAGAATCAAATCTTTATAGCATTGGAGGTTGTTATGAAAAGCGAAAAGCTATCCATGCGAGAATTGTTGTTAATTGATGTTTTCGTATAACTAGTTCCTTTCCTATGTATTTACTTAAACTTTCGTAAATACTTTAATCCACTAATCTGTAGTTGCACAATTTGATTAAATTACAAGAAAATCCTATTTATATTGTCATATTAGCTTGATTGAGTTCTTTATAATCAATCATAAATTGTGTTTCTTGTTTGACAACTGTTTACTTTCATTCCATAACAGTAATGTAATTCTCCATTCTTATTGATTTCAAGGGTCTTTCGTGTGATTTCATGTTCGGGTTTGGTTTTGTTCAAAGAATAGGCTCTATGTGTCATTTTTGATTAATTAGTGTGATTCCATTGATTATTATAATCACTCATTCCGTTACAGTAATGTGATTCTCCATTCTTATTGATTTCAAGGGTCGTTCGTGTGGTTTCGTGTTTGGTTTTGGTTTTGTTCAAACAATAGGCTCTATGTTTATTTTTGATTAATTAGTGTGATTCCATTGATTATTATAATCAAATTTGATTAGATTAGTTCATAGTGCGTTAAGAAGGCATGAGAATCAAATCTTTATAGCATTGGAGGTTGTTATGAAAAGCGAAAAGCTATCCATGCGAGAACTGTTGTTAATTGATGTTTTCGTATAACTAGTTCCTTTCCTATGTATTTAGTTAAACTTTCGTGAATACTTTAATCCACTAATCTGTAGCTGCACTCTTTGATTAAACTATAAGAAAATCTTATTTACTTTGTCATCTTAGCTTGATTGTGTTCTTTATATTCGATCATACATTGTGTTTCATGTTTGACAACTGTATACTTTCATTCCATCACTTTAATGTTATTCTCGATTCTTATTGATTTCAAGCATCGTTCGTGTGGTTTTGTGTTTGGCTTTGGTTTTGTTCAAACAATAGGCTCTATGTTTCATTTTTTATTAATTAGTGTGATTCCAATGATTATTATAATCAAATTTGATTAGATTAGTTCAGTAGTACGTTAAGAAGGCATGAGAATCGAATCTTTATGGCATTGGAGAATGTTATGAAAAGCAAAATGCTATCCACGTGAGAACTATTGTTGATTAATGTTGTCATATAACTAGTTTCTTTCCCATGTATTTACTTAAACTTTCGTGAATACACTAATCCACTAATATGTAGTTGCATAATTTGATTAAACTACAAGAGAATCTTATTTACTTTGCCATGTTAGCTTGATTGAGTTCTTTTTAATCGATCAGAAGTTGTGTTTCTTGTTTGACAACTGTTTACTTTCATTCCTTTACTGTATTGTGATTCTCTATTCTTATTGATTTCAAGAGTCGTTCGTGTGGTTGCGTGTTTGTGTTTGGTTTTGGTTTTGTTCAAACAATAGGCTCTATGTTTCATTTTTTATTAATTAGTGTGATTCCATTGATTATTATAATCAAATTTGATTAGATTAGTTCAGTAGTGCATTAAGAAGGCATGAAAATCAAATCTTTATAGCATTGGAGGTTGTTATGAAAAGCGAAAAGCTATCCATGCGAGAATTGTTGTTAATTGATGTTTTCGTATAACTAGTTCCTTTCCTATGTATTTACTTAAACTTTCGTGAATACTTTAATCCACTAATCTGTAGTTGCACTCTTTGATTAACTATAAGAAAATCTTATTTACTTTGTCATCTTAGCTTGATTGTGTTCTTTATATTCGATCATACATTGTGTTTCATGTTTGACAACTGTATACTTTCATTCCATCACTTTAATGTTATTCTCGATTCTTATTGATTTCAAGCATCGTTCGTGTGGTTTTGTGTTTGGCTTTGGTTTTGTTCAAACAATAGGCTCTATGTTTCATTTTTTATTATTAGTGTGATTCCAATGATTATTATAATCAAATTTGATTAGATTAGTTCAGTAGTACGTTAAGAAGGCATGAGAATCGAATCTTTATAGCATTGGAGAATGTTATGAAAAGCAAAATGCTATCCACGTGAGAACTATTGTTGATTAATGTTGTCATATAACTAGTTTCTTTCCCATGTATTTACTTAAACTTTCGTGAATACACTAATCCACTAATATGTAGTTGCATAATTTGATTAAACTACAAGAAAATCTTATTTACTTTGCCATGTTAGCTTGATTGAGTTCTTTTTAATCGATCAGAAGTTGTGTTTCTTGTTTGACAACTGTTTACTTTCATTCCTTTACTGTATTGTGATTCTCTATTCTTATTGATTTCAAGGGTCGTTCGTGTGGTTCCGTGTTTGGTTTTGGTTTTGTTCAAACAATAGGCTCTATGTTTCATTTTTTATTAATTAGTGTGATTCCATTGATTATTATAATCAAATTTGATTCGATTAGTTCAGTAGTGCGTTAAAAAGGCATGAGAATCAAATCTTTATAGCATTGGAGGTTCTTATGAAAAGCGAAAAGCTATCCATGCGAGAACTGTTGTTAATTGATGTTTTCGTATAACTAGTTCCTTTCCTATGTATTTACTTAAACTTTCGTGAATACTTGAATCCACTAATCTGTTGTTGCTTAATTTGATTAAATTACAAGAAAATCCTATTTATATTGTCATATTAGCTTGATTGAGGTCTTTTTAATCAATCATAAATTGTGTTTCTTGTTTGACAACTGTTTACTTTCATTCCATAACAGTAATGTAATTCTCCATTCTTATTGATTTCAAGGTTGGTTCGTGTGGTTTCGTGTTCGGTTTGGTTTTGTTTAAACAGTAGGCTCTATGTGTCATTTTTGATTAATTAGTGTGATTACATTGATTATTATAATCAAATTTGATTAGATTAGTTCAGTAGTGCGTTAAGAAGACCTGAGTATCAAATCTTTATAGCATTGGAGGATGTTATGAAAAGCAAAAACCTATCCACGTGAGAACTATTGTTGATTAATGTTGTCATATAACTAGTTCCTTTCCCATGTATTTACTTAAACTTTCGTGAATACACTAATCCACTAATATGTAGTTGCACAATTTGATTAAACTACAAGAAAATCTTATTTACTTTGCCATGTTAGCTTGATCGAGTTCTTTTTAATCGATCAGAAGTTGTGTTTCTTGTTTGACAACTGTTTACTTTCATTCCGTTACTGTAATGTGATTCTCCATTCTTATTGATTTCAAGGGTAGTTCGTGTGGTTGCGTGTTTGGTTTTGGTTTTGTTCAAACAATAGGCTCTATGTTTCATTTTTGATTAATTAGTGTGATTCTATTGATTATTATAATCAAATTTGATTAGATTAGTTCAGTAGTACGTTAAGAAGACATGAGAATCAAATCTTTATAGCATTGGAGGTTGTTATGAAAAGCGAAAAGCTATCCATGCGAGAACTGTTGTTAATTGATGTTTTTGCATAACTAGTTCCTTTCCTATGTATGTACTTAAACTTCGTGAATACTTTAATCCATTAATCTGTAGTTGCACAATTTGATTAAATTACAAGAAAATCCTATTTATATTGTCATATTAGCTTGATTGAGTTCTTTTAAATCAATCATAAATTGTGTTTCTTGTTTGACAACTGTTACTTTCATTCCATAACAGTAATGTAATTCTCCATTCTTATTGATTTCAAGGGTCGTTCGTGTGGTTTCGTGTTCGGGTTTGGTTTTGTTCAAACAATAGGCTCTATGTTTCATTTTTGATTAATTAGTGTGATTCAATTGATTATTATAATCAAATTTAATTAGATTAGTTTAGTAGTGAGTTAAGAAGGCATGAGAATCAAATCTTTATAGCATTGGAGAATGTTATGAAAAGCAAAAAGCTATCCACGCGAGAACTATTGTTGATTAATGTTGTCATATAACTAGTTCCCTTCCCATGGATTTTACTTAAACTTTCATGAATACTTTAATGCACTGATCTGTAGTTGCACAATTTGATTAAACTACAAGAAAATCTTATTTACTTTGTCATGTTAGCTTGATTGAGTTCTTTTTAATCGATCAGAAGTTGTGTTTCTTGTTTGACAATTGTTTACTTTAATTCCGTTACTGTAATATGATTCTCCATTCTTATGGATTTCAAGGGTCGTCCGTGTCGTTATGTGTTTGGTTTTGGTTTTGTTTAAACAATAGGCTCTATGTTTCATTTTTGATTAATTAGTGTGATTCTTTTGATTATTATAATCAAATTTGATTAGATTAGTTCAGTAGTGCGTTAAGAAGGCATGAGAATCAAATCTTTATAGCATTGGAGGTTGTTATGAAAAGCGAAAAGCTATCCATGTGAGAACTGTTGTTAACTGATGTTTTCGTATAACTAGTTCCTTTCCTATGTATTTACTTAAACTTTGGTGAATACTTTAATCCACTAATCTGTTGTTGCACAATTTGATTAAATTACAAGAAAATCCTATTTATATTGTCATATTAGCTTGATTGAGTTCTTTTTAATCAATCATAAATTGTGTTTCTTGTTTGACAACTATTTACTTTCATTCCATAACAGTAATGTAATTCTCCATTCTTATTGATTTCAAGGGTGGTTCGTGTGGTTTCGTGTTCGGGTTTGGTTTTGTTCAAACAATAGGCTCTATGTTTCATTTTTGATTAATTAGTGTGATTCCATTGATTATTATAATCAAATTTGATTAGATTAGTTCAGTAGTGCGTTAAGAAGTCCTGAGTATCAAATATTTATAGCATTGGAGAATGTTATGAAAAGCAAAAAGCATCCACGTGAGAACTATTGTTGATTAATGTTGTCGTATAACTAGTTTCTTTCCCATATATTTACTTAAACTTTCAAGAATACTTTAATGCACTAATCTGTAGTTGCACTATTTGATTAAACTACAAGAAAATCTTATTTACTTTGTCATCTTAGCTTGATTGTCTTCTTTTTATTCGATCATACATTGTGTTTCATGTTTGACAACTGTATACTTTCATTCCATCGCTTTAATGTTATTCTCGATTCTTATTGATTTCAAGCATCGTTCGTGTGGTTTTGTGTTTGGTTTTGGTTTTGTTCAAACAATAGGCTCTATGTTTCATTTTTGATTAATTAGTGTGATTATAAGGATTATTATAATCAAATTTGATTAGATTAGTTTAGTAGTGCGTTAAGAAGGCATGAGAATCAAATCTTTATAGCATTAGAGAATGTTATGAAAAGCAAAAAGCTATCCACGTGAGAACTATTGTTGATTAATGTTGTCATATAACTAGTTCCTTACCCATGTATTTGCTTAAACTTTCGTGAATACACTAATCCACTAATATGTAGTTGCACAATTTGATTAAACTATAAGAAAATCTTATTTACTTTGCCATATTAGCTTGATTGAGTTCTTTTTAATCGATCAGAAGTTGGGTTTCTTGTTTGACAACTGTTTACTTTCATTCCGTTACTGTAATGTGATTCTCCATTCTTATTGATTTCAAGGGTCGTTCGTGTGGTTGCGTGTTTGGTTTTGGTTTTGTTCAAACAATAGTCTCTATGTTTCATTTTTGATTAATTAGTGTGATTCCATTGATTATTATAATCAAATTTGATTCGATTAGTTCAGTAGTGCGTTAAGAAGGCATGAGAATCAAATCTTTATAGCATTGGAGGTTCTTATGAAAAGTGAAAAGCTATCCATGCGAGAACTGTTGTTAATTGATGTTTTCGTATAACTAGTTCCTTTCCTATGTATTTACTTAAACTTTCGTGAATACTTTAATCTACTAATCTGTTGTTGCTTAATTGATTAAATTACAAGAAATCCTATTTATATTGTCATATTAGCTTGATTGAGTTCTTTTTAATCAATCATAATTGTGTTTCTTGTTTGACAACTGTTTACTTTCATTCCATAACAGTTAATGTAATTCTCCATTCTTATTGATTTCAAGGTTGGTTTGTGTGGTTTCGTGTTCGGGTTTGATTTTGTTCAAACAATAGGCTCTATGTGTCATTTTTGATTAATTAGTGTGATTCCATTGATTATTATAATCAAATTTGATTAGATTAGTTCAGTAGTGTGTTAAGAAGACCTGAGTATCAAATCTTTATAGCATTGGAGGATGTTATGAAAAGCAAAAAGCTATCCACGTGAGAACTATTGTTGATTAATGTTGTCGTATAACTAGTTTCTTTCCCATGTATTTTACTTAAACTTTCAAGAATATTTTAATGCACTAATCTGTAGTTGCACTATTTGATTAAACTACAAGAAAATCTTATTTACTTTGTCATCTTAGCTTGATTGTGTTCTTTTTATTCGATCATACATTGTGTTTCATGTTTGACAACTGTATACTTTCATTCCATCACTTTAATGTTATTCTCGATTCTTATTGATTTCAAGCATCGTTCGTGTGGTTTTGTGTTTGGTTTTGGTTTTGTTCAAACAATAGGCTCTATGTTTCATTTTTGATTAATTAGTGTGATTACAATGATTATTATAATCAAATTTGATTAGATTAGTTCAGTAGTGCGTTAAGAAGGCATGAGAATCAAATCTTTATAGCATTGGAGAATGTTATGAAAAGCAAAAACCTATCCACGTGAGAACTATTGTTGATTAATGTTGTCATATAACTAGTTCCTTGCCCATGTATTTACTTAAACTTTCGTGAATACACTAATCCACTAATATGTAGTTGCACAATTTGATTAAACTACAAGAAAATCTTATTTACTTTGCCATGTTAGCTTGATCGAGTTCTTTTTAATCGATCAGAAGTTGTGTTTCTTGTTTGACAACTGTTTACCTTCATTCCGTTACTGTAATGTGATTCTCCATTCTTATTGATTTCAAGGGTCGTTCGTGTGGTTGCGTGCTTAGTTTTGGTTTTGTTCAAACAATAGGCTCTATGTTTTATTTTTGATTAATTAGTGTGATTCCATTGATTATTATAATCAAATTTGATTAGATTAGTTCAGTAGTACGTTAAGAAGGCATGAGAATCAAATCTTTATAGCATTGGAGGTTGTTATGAAAAGCGAAAAGCTATCCATGCGAAAACTGTTGTTAAATGATGTTTTCGTATAACTAGTTCCTTTCCTATGTATTTACTTAAACTTTCGTGAATACTCTAATCCACTAATCTGTAGTTGCACAATTTGATTAAACTACATGAAAATCTTATTTACTTTACCATGTTAGCTTGATTGAGTTCTTTTTAATCGATCAGAAGTCGTGTTTCTTGTTTGAAAACTATTTACTTTCATTCCATTACTCTAATGTGATTCTCCTTTCTTATTGATTTCAAGGGTCCTTCGTGTGGTTGCGTGTTTGGTTTTGGTTTTGTTCAAACAATAGGCTCTATGTTTCATTTTTGATTAATTAGTGTGATTCCATTGATTATTATAATCAAATTTGATTAGATTAGTTCAGTAGTACGTTAAGAAGGCATGAGAATCAAATCTTTATAGCATTGGAGGTTGTTATGAAAAGCGAAAAGCTATCCATGCGAAAACTGTTGTTAAATGATGTTTTCGTATAACTAGTTCCTTTCCTATGTATTTACTTAAACTTTCGTGAATACACTAATCCACTAATATGTAGTTGCACAATTTGATTAAACTACAAGAAAATCTTATTTACTTTGCCATGTTAGCTTGATCGAGTTCTTTTTAATCGATCAGAAGTTGTGTTTCTTGTTTGACAACTGTTTACCTTCATTCCGTTACTGTAATGTGATTCTCCATTCTTATTGATTTCAAGGGTCGTTCGTGTGGTTGCGTGCTTAGTTTTGGTTTTGTTCAAACAATAGGCTCTATGTTTTATTTTTGATTAATTAGTGTGATTCCATTGATTATTATAATCAAATTTGATTAGATTAGTTCAGTAGTACGTTAAGAAGGCATGAGAATCAAATCTTTATAGCATTGGAGGTTGTTATGAAAAGCGAAAAGCTATCCATGCGAAAACTGTTGTTAAATTGATGTTTTCGTATAACTAGTTCCTTTCCTATGTATTTACTTAAACTTTCGTGAATACTCTAATCCACTAATCTGTAGTTGCACAATTTGATTAAACTACATGAAAATCTTATTTACTTTACCATGTTAGCTTGATTGAGTTCTTTTTAATCGATCAGAAGTCGTGTTTCTTGTTTGAAAACTATTTACTTTCATTCCATTACTCTAATGTGATTCTCCTTTCTTATTGATTTCAAGGGTCCTTCGTGTGGTTGCGTGTTTGGTTTTGGTTTTGTTCAAACAATAGGCTCTATGTTTCATTTTTGATTAATTAGTGTGATTCCATTGATTATTATAATCAAATTTGATTAGATTAGTTTAGTAGTGCGTTAAGAAGGCATGAGAATCAAATCTTTATAGCATTGGAGGTTGTTATGAAAAGCAAAAAGCTATCCATGCGAGAACTGTTGTTAATTGATGTTTTCGTATAACTAGTTCATTTCCTATGTATTTACTTAAACTTTCGTGAATACTTTAATCAACTAATCCGTTGTTGCATAATTTGATTAAATTACAAGAAAATCCTATTTATATTGTCATATTAGCTTGATTGAGTTCTTTTTAATCAATCATAAATTGTGTTTCTTGTTTGACAACTGTTTACTTTCATTCCATAACAGTAATGTATTCTCCATTCTTATTGATTTCAAGGGTGGTTCGTGTGGTTTCGTGTTCGGTTTGGTTTTGTTCAAACAATAGGCTCTATGTTTCATTTTTGATTAATTAGTGTGATTCCATTGATTATTATAATCAAATTTGATTAGATTAGATTAGTTCAGTAGTGCGTTAAGAAGGCCTGAGTTTCAAATATTTATAGCATTGGAGGATGTTATGAAAAGGAAAAAGCTATCCACGTGAGAACTATTGTTGATTAATGTTGTCGTATAACTAGTTTCTTTCCCATGTATTTTACTTAAACTTTCAAGAATACTTTAATGCACTAAGTTGTAGTTGCACTATTTGATTAAACTACAAGAAAATCCTTTTCATATTGTCATATTAGCTTGATTGAGTTCTTTTTAATCAATCATTAATTATGTTTCTTGTTTGACAACTGTATACTTTCATTCCATCACTTTAATGTTATTCTCGATTCTTATTGATTTCAAGCATCGTTCGTGTGGTTTTGTGTTTGGTTTTGGTTTTGTTCAAACAATAGGCTCTATGTTTCATTTTTGATTAATTAGTGTGATTCCAATGATTATTATAATCAAATTGGTTAGATTAGTTCAGTAGTGCGTTAAGAAGGCATGAGAATCAAATCTTTATAATATTGGAGAATGTTATGAAAAGCAAAAAGCTATCCACGTGAGAACTATTGTTGATTAATGTTGTCATATAACTAGTTCCTTTCCCATGTATTTACTTAAACTTTCGTGAATACACTAATCCACTAATTTGTAGTTGCATAATTTGATTAAACTACAAGAAAATCTAATTTACTATGCCATGTTAGCTTGATTGAGTTCTTTTTAATCGATCAGAAGTTGTGTTTCTTGTTTGACAACTGTTTACTTTCATTCCGTTACTGTAATGTGATTCTCCATTCTTATTGATTTCATGGGTCGTTCGTGTGGTTGCGTGTTTGGTTTTGGTTTTGTTCAAACAATAGGCTCTATGTTTCATTTTTGATTAATTAGTGAGATTCCATTGATTATTATAATCAAATTTGATTAGATTAGTTCAGTAGTACGTTAAGAAGACATGAGAATCAAATCTTTATAGCATTGGAGGTTGTTATGAAAAGCGAAAAGCTATCCATGCGAGAACTGTTGTTAATTGATGTTTTAGTATAACTAGTTCCTTTCCTATGTATTTACTTAAACTTCGTGAATACTTTAATCCACTAATCTGTAGTTGCACAATTTGAATAAATTACAAGAAAATCCTATTTATATTGTCATATTAGCTTGATTGAGTTCTTTTAATCAATTATAATTGTGTTTCTTGTTTGACAACTGTTTACTTTCATTCCATAAGAGTAATGTAATTCTCCATTCTTAGTGATTTCAAGGGTCGTTCGTGTGGTTTCGTATTCGGGTTTGGTTTTGTTCAAACAATAGGCTCTATGTTTCATTTTTGATTAATTAGTGTGATTCCATTGATTATTATAATCAAATTTGATTAGATTAGTTCAGTAGTGAGTTAAGAAGGCATGAGAATCAAATCTTTATAGCATTGGAGAATGTTATGAAAAGCAAAAGCTATCCACGCGAGAACTATTGTTGATTAATGTTGTCATATAATTAGTTCCCTTCCCATGTATTTTACTTAAACTTTCATGAATACTTTAATGCACTGATCTGTAGTTGCACAATTTGATTAAACTACAAGAAAATCTTATTTACTTTGTCATGTTAGCTTGATTGAGTTCTTTTTAATCGATCAGAAGTTGTGGTTCTTGTTTGACAATTGTTTACTTTATTCCGTTACTGTAATGTGATTCTCCATTCTTATTGATTTCATGGGTCATCCGTGTGGTTGCGTGTTTGGTTTTGTTTTGTTTTGTTCAAACAATAGGCTCTATGTTTCATTTTTGATTAATTAGTGTGATTCCATTGATTATTATAATCAAATTTGATTAGATTAGTTCAGTAGTGCGTTAAGAAGGCATGAGAATCAAATCTTTATAGCATTGGAGGTTGTTATGAAAAGCGAAAAGCTATCCATGCGAGAATTGTTGTTAATTGATGTTTTCGTATAACTAGTTCCTTTCCTATGTATTTACTTAAACTTTCGTAAATACTTTAATCCACTAATCTGTAGTTGCACAATTTGATTAAATTACAAGAAAATCCTATTTATATTGTCATATTAGCTTGATTGAGTTCTTTATAATCAATCATAAATTGTGTTTCTTGTTTGACAACTGTTTACTTTCATTCCATAACAGTAATGTAATTCTCCATTCTTATTGATTTCAAGGGTCTTTCGTGTGATTTCATGTTCGGGTTTGGTTTTGTTCAAAGAATAGGCTCTATGTGTCATTTTTGATTAATTAGTGTGATTCCATTGATTATTATAATCACTCATTCCGTTACAGTAATGTGATTCTCCATTCTTATTGATTTCAAGGGTCGTTCGTGTGGTTTCGTGTTTGGTTTTGGTTTTGTTCAAACAATAGGCTCTATGTTTTATTTTTGATTAATTAGTGTGATTCCATTGATTATTATAATCAAATTTGATTAGATTAGTTCATAGTGCGTTAAGAAGGCATGAGAATCAAATCTTTATAGCATTGGAGGTTGTTATGAAAAGCGAAAAGCTATCCATGCGAGAACTGTTGTTAATTGATGTTTTCGTATAACTAGTTCCTTTCCTATGTATTTACTTAAACTTTCGTGAATACTTTAATCCACTAATCTGTAGTTGCACTCTTTGATTAAACTATAAGAAAATCTTATTTACTTTGTCATCTTAGCTTGATTGTGTTCTTTATATTCGATCATACATTGTGTTTCATGTTTGACAACTGTATACTTTCATTCCATCACTTTAATGTTATTCTCGATTCTTATTGATTTCAAGCATCGTTCGTGTGGTTTTGTGTTTGGCTTTGGTTTTGTTCAAACAATAGGCTCTATGTTTCATTTTTTATTAATTAGTGTGATTCCAATGATTATTATAATCAAATTTGATTAGATTAGTTCAGTAGTACGTTAAGAAGGCATGAGAATCGAATCTTTATAGCATTGGAGAATGTTATGAAAAGCAAAATGCTATCCACGTGAGAACTATTGTTGATTAATGTTGTCATATAACTAGTTTCTTTCCATGTATTTACTTAAACTTTCGTGAATACACTAATCCACTAATATGTAGTTGCATAATTTGATTAAACTACAAGAAAATCTTATTTACTTTGCCATGTTAGCTTGATTGAGTTCTTTTTAATCGATCAGAAGTTGTGTTTCTTGTTGACAACTGTTTACTTTCATTCCTTTACTGTATTGTGATTCTCTATTCTTATTGATTTCAAGGGTCGTTCGTGTGGTTGCGTGTTTGGTTTTGGTTTTGTTCAAACAATAGGCTCTATGTTTCATTTTTTATTAATTAGTGTGATTCCATTGATTATTATAATCAAATTTGATTAGATTAGTTCAGTAGTGCATTAAGAAGGCATGAAAATCAAATCTTTATAGCATTGGAGGTTGTTATGAAAAGCGAAAAGCTATCCATGCGAGAATTGTTGTTAATTGATGTTTTCGTATAACTAGTTCCTTTCCTATGTATTTACTTAAACTTTCGTGAATACTTTAATCCACTAATCTGTAGTTGCACTCTTTGATTAAACTATAAGAAAATCTTATTTACTTTGTCATCTTAGCTTGATTGTGTTCTTTATATTCGATCATACATTGTGTTTCATGTTTGACAACTGTATACTTTCATTCCATCACTTTAATGTTATTCTCGATTCTTATTGATTTCAAGCATCGTTCGTGTGGTTTTGTGTTTGGCTTTGGTTTTGTTCAAACAATAGCTCTATGTTTCATTTTTTATTAATTAGTGTGATTCCAATGATTATTATAATCAAATTTGATTAGATTAGTTCAGTAGTACGTTAAGAAGGCATGAGAATCGAATCTTTATAGCATTGGAGAATGTTATGAAAAGCAAAATGCTATCCACGTGAGAACTATTGTTGATTAATGTTGTCATATAACTAGTTTCTTTCCCATGTATTTACTTAAACTTTCGTGAATACACTAATCCACTAATATGTAGTTGCATAATTTGATTAAACTACAAGAAAATCTTATTTACTTTGCCATGTTAGCTTGATTGAGTTCTTTTTAATCGATCAGAAGTTGTGTTTCTTGTTTGACAACTGTTTACTTTCATTCCTTTACTGTATTGTGATTCTCTATTCTTATTGATTTCAAGGGTCGTTCGTGTGGTTGCGTGTTTGGTTTTGGTTTTGTTCAAACAATAGGCTCTATGTTTTATTTTTTATTAATTAGTGTGATTCCATTGATTATTATAATCAAATTTGATTAGATTAGTTCAGTAGTGCATTAAGAAGGCATGAAAATCAAATCTTTATAGCATTGGAGGTTCTTATGAAAAGCGAAAAGCTATCAATGCGAGAACTGTTGTTAATTGATGTTTTCGTATAACTAGTTCCTTTCCTATGTATTTACTTAAACTTTCGTGAATACTTGAATCCACTAATCTGTTGTTGCTTAATTTGATTAAATTACAAGAAAATCCTATTTATATTGTAATATTAGCTTGATTGAGTTCTTTTTAATCAATCATAAATTGTGTTTCTTGTTTGACAACTATTACTTTCATTCCATAAGAGTAATGTAATTCTCCATTCTTATTGATTTCAAGGGTCGTTCGTGTGGTTTCGTGTTCGGGTTTGGTTTTGTTCAAACAATAGGCTCTATGTTTCATTTTTGATTAATTAGTGTGATTCCAATGATTATTATAATCAAATTTGATTAGATTAGTTCAGTAGTGAGTTAAGAAGGCATGAGAATCAAATCTTTATAGCATTGGAGAATGTTATGAAAAGCAAAAGCTATCCACGAGAACTATTGTTGATTAATGTTGTCATATAACTAGTTCGTTTCCTATGTATTTTACATAAACTTTCATGAATACTTTAATGCACTGATCTGTAGTGGCACAATTTGATTAAACTACAAGAAAATCTTATTTACTTTGTCATGTTAGCTTGTTTGAGTTCTTTTTAATCGATCATACACTGTGTTTCATGTTTGACAACTGTTTACTTTAATTCCATCACTTTAATGTTATTCTCAATTTTTATTGTTTTCAACGGTCGTTGGTGTGGTTTCGTGTTTGGTTTTGGTTTTGTTCAAACAATTGGCTCTATGTTTTATTTTTGATTAACTGGTGTGATTCCAATGATTATTATAATCAAATTTGATTAGATTAGTTCAATAGTGTGTTAAGAAGGCATGAGAATCAAATCTTTATAGCATTGGAGGATGTTATGAAAAGTGAAAAGCTATCCACTCGAGAACAATTGTTGATTAATGTTGTCGTATAACTAGTCACTATCACATGTATTTTTCTTAAACTTTCGTGAATACTTTAATGCACTAATCTGTAGTTGCACAATTTGATTAAACTACAAGAAAATCTTATTTACTTTGTCATGTTAGCTTGATTTAGTTCTTTTTAATCGATCATACATTGTGTTTCTTGTTTGACAACTGTTTACTTTCATTCCATCACTTTAATGTTATTCTCGATTCTTATTGATTTCAACGGACGTTCGTGTGGTTTCACGTTTGGTTTTGGTTTTGTTCAAACAATAGGCTCTATGTTTCATTTTTGATTAATTAGTGTGATTCTAATGATTATTATAATCAAATTTGATTAGATTAGTTCAGTAGTGCATTAAGAAGGCATGGGAATCAAATCTTTATAGCATTGGAGGATGTTATGAAAAGCGAAAAACTATCCACACGAGAACTATTGTTGATTAATGTTGTCGTATCAGTAGTCACTTTCCTATGTATTTTTCTTAAACTTTCGTGAATACTTTAATGCACTAATCTGTAGTTGTATAATTTGATTAAACTACAAGAAAATCTTATTTAGTTTGTCATGTTAGCTTGATTTTGTTCTTTTTAATCGTTCATACATTGTGTTTCTTGTTTGACAACTTTTTACTTTCATTCCATCACTGTAATGTGATTCTCCATTCTTATTGATTTCAAGGGTCGTTCGTGTGGTTTCGTGTTCGGCTTTAGTTTTGTTCAAACAATAGGCTCTATGTTTAATTTTTGACTAATTAATGTGATTCCATTGATTATTATAATCAAATTTGATCAGATTAGTTCAGTAGTGCTTTAAGAAGGCATGATTTGGAGGTTGTTACGAAAAGCGCAAAGCTATCCATGCGAGAACTGTTGTTAATTGATGTTTTCGTATAACTAGTTCCTTTCCTATGTATTTACTTAAACTTTCGTGAATACTCTAATCCACTAATATGTAGTTGCACAATTTGATTAAACTACAAGAAAATCTTATTTACTTTGCCATGTTAGCTTGATTGAGTTCTTTTTAATCGATCACAAGTTGTGTTTCTTGTTTGACAACTGTCTACTTTCATTCCGTTACTGTAATGTGATTCTCCATTCTTATTGATTTCAAGGGTCGTTCGTGTGGTTTCGTGTTTGGTTTTGGTTTTGTTCAAACAATAGGCTCTATGTTTTATTTATGATTAATTAGTGTGATTCCATTGATTATTATAATTAAATTTGATTAGATTAGTTCATAGTGCGTTAAGAAGGCATGAGAATCAAATCTTTACAGCATTGGAGGTTGTTATGAAGAGCGAAAAGCTATCCAAGCGAGAACTATTGTTGATTAATGTTGTCGTATCATAGTCCTTTCCTATGTATTTTTCTTAAACTTTCGTGAATACTTTAATGCACTAATCTGTAGTTGCACAATTTGATTAAACTACAAGAAAATCTTATTTATTTGTCATGTTAGCTTGATTTTGTTCTTTTTAATCGTTCATACATTGTGTTTCTTGTTTGACAACTTTTTACTTTCATTCCATCACTGTAATGTGATTCTCCATTCTTATTGATTTCAAGGGTCGTTCGTGTGGTTTCGTGTTCGGTTTTGGTTTTGTTCAAACAATAGGCTCTATGTTTATTTTTGATTAATTAGTGTGATTCCATTGATTATTATAATCAAATTTGATCAGATTAGTTCAGTAGTGCTTTAAGAAGGCATGATTTGGAGGTTGTTACGAAAAGCGCAAAGCTATCCATGCGAGAACTGTTGTTAATTGATGTTTTCGTATAACTAGTTCCTTTCCTATGTATTTACTTAAACTTTCGTGAATACTCTAATCCACTATATGTAGTTGCACAATTTGATTAAACTACAAGAAAATCTTATTTACTTTGCCATGTTAGCTTGATTGAGTTCTTTTTAATCGATCACAAGTTGTGTTTCTTGTTTGACAACTGTTTACTTTCATTCCGTTACTGTAATGTGATTCTCCATTCTTATTGATTTCAAGGGTCGTTCGTGTGGTTTCGTGTTTGGTTTTGGTTTTGTTCAAACAATAGGCTCTATGTTTTATTTTGATTAATTAGTGTGATTCCATTGATTATTATAATAAATTTGATTAGATTAGTTCATAGTGCGTTAAGAAGGCATGAGAATCAAATCTTTATAGCATTGGAGGTTGTTATGAAAGCGAAAAGCTATCCAGCGAGAACTGTTGTTAATTGATGTTTTCGTATAACTAGTTCCTTTCCTATGTATTTACTTAAACTTTCGTGAATCTTTAATCCACTAATCTCTAGTTGCACAATTTGATTAAATTACAAGAAAATCCTATTTATATTGTATATTAGCTTGATTGAGTTCTTTTTAATCAATCATAATTGTGTTTCTTGTTTGACAACTATTACTTTCATTCCATAACGTAATGTAATTCTCCATTCTTATTGATTTCAAGGGTCGTTCGTGTGGTTTCGTGTTCGGGTTTGGTTTTGTTCAAACAATAGGCTCTATGTTTCATTTTTGATTAATTAGTGTGATTCCAATGATTATTATAATCAAATTTAATTAGATTAGTTCAGTAGTGAGTTAAGAAGGCATGAGAATCAAATCTTTATAGCATTGGAGAATGTTATGAAAAGCAAAAAGCTATCCACACGAGAACTATTGTTGATTAATGTTGTCGTATCAGTAGTCACTTTCCTATGTATTTTTCTTAAACTTTCGTGAATACTTTAATGCACTAATCTGTAGTTGTATAATTTGATTAAACTACAAGAAAATCTTATTTAGTTTGTCATGTTAGCTTGATTTTGTTCTTTTTAATCGTTCATACATTGTGTTTCTTGTTTGACAACTTTTTACTTTCATTCCATCACTGTAATGTGATTCTCCATTCTTATTGATTTCAAGGGTCGTTCGTGTGGTTTCGTGTTCGGCTTTAGTTTTGTTCAAACAATAGGCTCTATGTTTAATTTTTGACTAATTAATGTGATTCCATTGATTATTATAATCAAATTTGATCAGATTAGTTCAGTAGTGCTTTAAGAAGGCATGATTTGGAGGTTGTTACGAAAAGCGCAAAGCTATCCATGCGAGAACTGTTGTTAATTGATGTTTTCGTATAACTAGTTCCTTTCCTATGTATTTACTTAAACTTTCGTGAATACTCTAATCCACTAATATGTAGTTGCACAATTTGATTAAACTACAAGAAAATCTTATTTACTTTGCCATGTTAGCTTGATTGAGTTCTTTTTAATCGATCACAAGTTGTGTTTCTTGTTTGACAACTGTCTACTTTCATTCCGTTACTGTAATGTGATTCTCCATTCTTATTGATTTCAAGGGTCGTTCGTGTGGTTTCGTGTTTGGTTTTGGTTTTGTTCAAACAATAGGCTCTATGTTTTATTTATGATTAATTAGTGTGATTCCATTGATTATTATAATTAAATTTGATTAGATTAGTTCATAGTGCGTTAAGAAGGCATGAGAATCAAATCTTTACAGCATTGGAGGTTGTTATGAAGAGCGAAAAGCTATCCAAGCGAGAACTGTTGTTAATTGATGTTTTCGTATAACTAGTTCCTTTCCTATGTATTTACTTAAACTTTCGTGAATGCTTTAATCCACTAATCTCTAGTTGCACAATTTGATTAAATTACAAGAAAATCCTATTTATATTGTAATATTAGCTTGATTGAGTTCTTTTTAATCAATCATAAATTGTGTTTCTTGTTTGACAACTATTACTTTCATTCCATAAGAGTAATGTAATTCTCCATTCTTATTGATTTCAAGGGTCGTTCGTGTGGTTTCGTGTTCGGGTTTGGTTTTGTTCAAACAATAGGCTCTATGTTTCATTTTTGATTAATTAGTGTGATTCCAATGATTATTATAATCAAATTTGATTAGATTAGTTCAGTAGTGAGTTAAGAAGGCATGAGAATCAAATCTTTATAGCATTGGAGAATGTTATGAAAAGCAAAAAGCTATCCACACGAGAACTATTGTTGATTAATGTTGTCATATAACTAGTTCGTTTCCTATGTATTTTACATAAACTTTCATGAATACTTTAATGCACTGATCTGTAGTTGCACAATTTGATTAAACTACAAGAAAATCTTATTTACTTTGTCATGTTAGCTTGATTGAGTTCTTTTTAATCGATCATACACTGTGTTTCATGTTTGACAACTGTTTACTTTCATTCAATCACTTTAATGTTATTCTCAATTCTTATTGATTTCAACGGTCGTTGGTGTGGTTTCGTGTTTGGTTTTGGTTTTGTTCAAACAATTGGCTTTATGTTTCATTTTTGATTAATTGGTGTGATTCCAATGATTATTATAATCAAATTTGATTAGATTAGTTCAGTAGTGAGTTAAGAAGGCATGAGAATCAAATCTTTATAGCATTGGAGAATGTTATGAAAAGCAAAAAGCTATCCACACGAGAACTATTGTTGATTAATGTTGTCATATAACTAGTTCGTTTCCTATGTATTTTACATAAACTTTCATGAATACTTTAATGCACTGATCTGTAGTTGCACAATTTGATTAAACTACAAGAAAATCTTATTTACTTTGTCATGTTAGCTTGATTGAGTTCTTTTTAGTCGATCATACACTGTGTTTCATGTTTGACAACTGTTTACTTTCATTCAATCACTTCAATGTTATTCTCAATTCTTATTGATTTCAACGGTCGTTGGTGTGGTTTCATGTTTGGTTTTGGTTTTGTTCAAACAATTGGCTCTATGTTTCATTTTTGATTAATTGGTGTGATTCCAATGATTATTATAATCAAATTTGATTAGATTAGTTCAGTAGTGTGTTAAGAAGGCATGAGAATCAAATCTTTATAGCATTGGAGGATGTTATGAAAAGCGAAAAGCTATCCACGCGAGAACTATTGTTGATTAATGTTGTCGTATAACTAGTCACTATCCCATGTATTTTACTTAAACTTTCGTGAATACTTTAATGCACTAATCTGTAGTTGCACAATTTGATTAAACTACAAGAAAATCTTATTTACTTTGTCATGTTAGCTTTATTTACTTCTTTTTAATCGATCATACATTGTGTTTCTTATTTGATAACTGTTTACTTTCATTCCATCACTGTAATGTGATTCTCCATTCTTATTGATTTCAAGGGTCGTTCGTGTGGTTTCGTGTTCGGTTTTGGTTTTGTTAAAACAATAGGCTCTATGTTTCATTTTTGATTAATTAGTGTGATTTCATTTTTTATTATAATCAAATTTGATCAGATTAGTTCAGTAGTGCGTTAAGAAGGCATGAGAATCAAATCTTTATGGCATTCGGTTGTTACGAAAAGGGAAAAGCTATCATGCGAGAACTGTTGTTAATTGATGTTTTAGTATAACTAGTTCCTTTCCTATGTATTTACTTAAACTTTCGTGAATACTCTAATCCACTAATATGTAGTTGCACAATTTGATTAAACTACGAGAAAATCTTATTTACTTTGCCATGTTAGCTTGATTGAGTTGTTTTTAATCGATCAGAAGTTGTGTTTCTTGTTTGACAACTGTTTAATTTCATTCCGTTACTGTAATGTGATTCTCCATTCTTATTGATTTCAAGGGTCGTTCGTGTGGTTGCGTGTTTGGTTTTGGTTTTGTTCAAACAATAGGTTCTATGTCTCATTTTTGATTAATTAGTGTGATTATTATAATCAAATTTGATTAGATCAGTTCAGTAGTGCGTTAAGAAGGCATGAGAATCAAATCTTTATAGCATTGGAGGTTCTTATGAAAAGCGAAAAGCTATCCAAGCGAGAACTGTTGTTAATTGATGTTTTCGTATAACTAGTTCCTTTCCTATGTATTTACTTAAACTTTCGTAAATACTTTAATCCACTAATTTGTAGTTGCACAATTTGACTAAATTACAAGAAAATCCTATTTATATTGTCATATTAGCTTGATTGAGTTGTTTTTAATTGATCAGAAGTTGTGTTTCTTGTTTGACAACTGTTTACTTTCATTCCATCACTTTAATGTTATTCTCGATTCTTATTGATTTCAACGGACGTTCGTGTGGTTTCATGTTTGGTTTTGGTTTTGTTCAAACAATAGGCTCTATGTTTCATTTTTGATTAATTAGTGCGATTCAATGATTATTATAATCAAATTTGATTAGATTAGTTCAGTAGTGAGTTAAGAAGGCATGAGAATCAAATCTTTATAGCATTGGAGAATGTTATGAAAAGCAAAAAGCTATCCACGCGAGAACTATTGTTGATTAATGTTGTCATATAACTAGTTCCCTTCCCATGTATTTTACTTAAACTTTCATGAATACTTTAATGCACTGATCTGTAGTTGCACAATTTGATTAAACTACAAGAAAATCTTATTTACTTTGTCACGTTAGCTTGATTGAGTTCTTTTTAATCGATAATACACTGTGTTTCATGTTTGACAACTATTTACTTTCTTTCCATCATTTTAATGTCATTCTCAATTCTTATTGATTTCAATGGTCGTTGGTGTGGTTTCGTGTTTGGTTTTGGTTTTGTTCAAACAATTGGCTCTATGTTTTATTTTTGATTAATTGGTGTGATTCCAATGATTATTATAATCAAATTTGATTAGATTAGTTCAGTAGTGTGTTAAGAAGACATGAGAATCAAATCTTTATAGCATTGGGGGATGTTATGAAAAGTGAAAAGCTATCCACGCGAGAACTATTGTTGATTAATGTTGTCGTATAACTAGTCACTATCATATGTATTTTTCTTAAACTTTCGTGAATACTTTAATGCACTAATCTGTAGTTGCACAATTTGATTAAACTATAAGAAAATCTTATTTACTTTGTCATGTTAGCTTGATTTAGTTCTTTTTAATCGATCATACATTGTGTTTCTTGTTTTACAACTGTTTACTTTCATTCCATCACTTTAATGTTATTCTCGATTCTTATTGATTTCAATGGACGTTCGTGTGGTTTCATGTTTGGTTTTGGTTTTGTTCAAACAATAGGCTCTATGTTTCATTTTTGATTAATTAGTGTGATTCTAATGATTATTATAATCAAATTTGATTAGATTAGTTCAGTAGTGCATTAAGAAGGCATGAGAATCAAATCTTTATAGCATTGGAGGATGTTATGAAAAGCGAAAATCTATCCACGCGAGAACTATTGTTGATTAATGTTGTCGTATCAGTAGTCACTTTCCCATGTATTTTATTAAACTTTCGTGAATACATTAGTGCACTAATCTGTAGTTCCACAATTTGATTAAACTACAAGAAAATCTTATTTAGTTTGTCATGTTAGCTTGATTTGTTTTTTTAATCGATCATACATTGTGTTTCTTGTTTAACAACTTTTTACTTTCATTCCATCACTGTAATGTGATTCTCCATTCTTATTGATTTCAAGGGTCGTTCGTGTGGTTTCGTGTTCGGCTTTAGTTTTGTTCAAACAATAGGCTCTATGTTTATTTTTGATTAATTATGTGATTCCATTGATTATTATAATCAAATTTGATCAGATTAGTTTAGTAGTGCGTTAAGAAGGCATGAGAATCAAATCTTTAGGACTTTGGAGGTTGTTACGAAAAGCGCAAAGCTATCCATGCGAGAACTGTTGTTAATTGATGTTTTCGTATAACTAGTTCCTTTCCTATGTATTTACTTAAACTTTCCTGAATACTCTAATCCACTATATGTAGTTGCACAATTTGATTAAATTACAAGAGAATCTTATTTACTTTGCCATGTTAGCTTGATTGAGTTCTTTTTAATCTATCACAAGTTGTGTTTCCTGTTTGACAACTGTTTACTTTCATTCCGTTACTGTAATGTGATTCTCCATTCTTATTGATTTCAAGGGTCGTTCGTGTGGTTTCGTGTTTGGTTTTGGTTTTGTTCAAACAATAGGCTCTATGTTTTATTTATGATTAATTAGTGCGATGCCATTGATTATTAAAATTAAATTTGATTAGATTAGTTCATAGTGCGTTAAGAAGGCATGAGAATCAAATCTTTATAGCATTGGAAGTTGTTATGAAATGCGAAAAGCTATCCATGCGAGAACTGTTGTTAATTGATGTTTTCGTATAACTAGTTCCTTTCCTATGTATTTACTTAAACTTTCGTGAATATTTTATCCCCTAATCTCTAGTTTGCACAATTTGATTAAATTACAAGAATCCTATTTATATTGTAATATTAGCTTGATTGAGTTCTTTTTAATCAATCATAATTGTGTTTCTTGTTTGACAACTATTTACTTCCTTCCATAAGAGTAATGTAATTCTCCATTCTTAATGATTTCAAGGGTCGTTCGTGTGGTTTCGTGTTCGGGTTTGGTTTTGTTGAAACAATAGGCTTTATGTTTCATTTTTGATTAATTAGTGTGATTCCATAATTATTATAATCAATTTGATTAGATTAGTTCAGTAGTGAGTTAAGAAGGCATGAGAATCAAATCTTTATAGCATTGAGAATGTTATGAAAGCAAAAAGCTATCCACACGAGAACTATTGTTGATTAATGTTGTCATATAACTAGTTCCTTTCCTATGTATTTTACATAACTTTCATGAATACTTTAATGCACTGATCTGTAGATGCACAATTTGATTAAACTACAAGAAAATCTTATTTACTTTGTCACGTTAGCTTGATTGAGTTCTTTTTAATCGATCATACACGTGTTTTCATGTTTGACAAACTGTTTACCTTCATTCCATCACTTTAATGTTATTCTCATTCTTATTGATTTCAACGGTCGTTGGTGTGTTTCGTGTTTGGTTTTTTTTTTGTTCAAACAATTGGCTCTATGTTTTATTTTTGATTAATTGGTGTGATTCCAATGATTATTATAATCATTTGATTAGATTAGTTCAGTAGTGTGTTAAGAGGGCATGAGAATCAAATCTTTATAGCATTGGAGGATGTTATGAAAAGTGAAAAGCTACCCATGCGAGAACTATTGTTGATTAATGTTGTCGTATAACCATTTACTATCCCAAGTATTTTCTCAACTTTCGTGAATACTTTAATGCACTAATCTGTAGTTGCACAATTTGATTAAACTACAAGAAAATCTTATTTACTTTGTCATGTTAGCTTGACTTAGTTCTTTTTAATCGATCATACATTGTGTTTCTTATTTGATAACTGTTTACTTTCATTCCATCACTGTATGTGATTCTCCATTCTTATTGATTTCAAGGGTCGTTCGTGTGGTTTCGTGTTCGGTTTGGTTTTGTTCAAACATAGCTCTATGTTTAATTTTTGATTAATTAGTGTGATTCCTTGATTATTATAATCAAATTGATCAGATTAGTTCAGTAGTGCGTTAAAAGCATGAGAATCAAATCTTTATGGCATGGAGGTTGTTTAAGAAAAGCGAAAAGCTATCCATGCGAGAACTGTTGTTAATTGATGTTTTCGTATAACTAGTTCCTTTCCTATGTATTTACTTAAACTTTCGTGAATACTCTAATCCACTAATATGTAGTTGCACATTTGATTAAACTACAAGAAAACCTATTTACTTTGCCATGTTAGCTTGATTGATTCTTTTTATTAATCGATCAGTTGTGTTTCTGTTTGACAACTGTTTACTTTCATTCCGTTACTGTAATGTGATTCCCCATCCTTATTGATTTCAAGGGTCGTTCGCGTGGTTTCGTGTTTTTGGTTTTGTTTTGTTCAAACAATAGGCACTATTTTTATTTTTGATTAATTAATATGATACCATTGATTATTATAATCAAATTTGATTAGATTAGTTCAGTAGTGCGTTAACAAGGCATGAGAATCAAATCTTTATAGCATTGGAGGTTGTTTTGAAAAAGCGAAAAGCTATCCATGCAGAACTGTTGTTAATTGAAGTTTTCGTATAACTAGTTCATTTCCTATGTATTTACTTAAACTTTCGTGAATACTATAATCCACTAATCTGTAGTTGCACATTTGATTAAATTACAAGAAAGTCCTATTTATATTGTATATTAGCTTGATTGAGTTCTTTTTAATCAATCATAAATTGTGTTTCTTGTTTGACAACTGTTTACTTTCATTCCATAACAGTAATGTAATTCTCCATTATTATTGTTTTCAAGGGTCGTTCGTGTGGTTTCGTGTTCGGTTTGGTTTTGGTCAAACAATAGGCTCTATGTTTCATTTTTGATTAATTAGTGTGATTCCATTGATTATTATAATCAAATTTGAATAGATTAGTTCAGTAGTGAGTTAAGAAGGCATGAGAATCAAATCTTTATAGGATTGAAGAATGTTATGAAAAGCAAAAAGCTATCCACACGAGAACTATTGTTGATTAATGTTGTCGTATAACTAGTTCCTTTCATGTATTTTACTAAACTTTCATGAATACTTTGATGCACTATCTGTAGTTGCACAATTTGATTAAACTACAAGAAAATCTTATTTACTTTGTCATGTTAGCTTGATTGAGTTCTTTTTAATCGATCATACATGTTTCATGTTTGACAACTGTTTACTTTCATTCCATCACTTTAATGTTATTCTTAATTCTTATTGATTTCAACGGTCGTTGGTGCTGTTTCGTGTTTGGTTTTGGTTTTGTTCAAACATAGGTTCTATGTTTCATTTTTGATTAATTAGTGTGATTCCATTGATTATTATAATCAAATTTGATTAGATGTTCAGTAGTGCTTTAAGATAAAGAATCAAATCTTTATAGCATTGGAGGTTGTTATTAAAAGCGAAAAGCTATCCACGCGAGAACTATTGTTGATTAATGTTGTTATATAACTAGTTTCTTCCCATGTATTTACTTAAACTTTCGTGAATACACTAATCACTGATCTGTAGTTACACATTTGATTAAACTACAAGAAAATCTTATTTACTTTGCCATGTTAGCTTGATTGAGTTCTTTTTAATCGATCATACATTGTGTTTCTTGTTTGAAAACTGTTTACTTTCATTCATCACTGTAATGTGATTCTCCATTCTTATTGATTTCAAGGGTCGTTCGTGTGGTTTCGTGTTCGGTTTTGGTTTTGTTCAAACATAGGCTCTATGTTTCATTTTTGATTAATTAGTGTGATTCCATTGATTATTATAATCAAATATGATTAGATTAGTTCAGTAGTGCGTTAAGAAGGCATGAGAATCAAATCTTTATAGCATTGGAGGTTGTATAAAAAACGAAAAGCTATCCACACGAGAACGGTTGTTAATTGATGTTTTCGTATAACTAGTTCATTCCCATGCATTTACTTAAACTTTCGTGAATACTCTAATCCACTAATCTATAGTTGCACAATTTGATTAAAGTACAAGAAAATCTTATTTATTTTGTCATAATAGCTTGATTGAGTTCTTTTTAATCGATCATACATTGTGTTTCTTGTTTGACAACTGTTTACTTTCATTCCATCACTTTAATGTTATTCTCGATTCTTATTGATTTCAAGGGTCGTTCGTGTGGTTTTTGTTTGGTTTTGGTTTTGTTCAAACATAGGCTCTATGTTTTTTTTGATTAATCAGTGTGATTCCATTGATTATTATAATCAAATTTGATTAGATTAGTTCAGTAGTGTGTTAAGAAGGTATGAGAATAGAATCTTTATAGCATTGGAGGATGTTATGAAAGTGAAAAGCTATCCACGCGAGAACTATTGTTGATTAATGTTGTCGTATAACTAGTCCTTTCCCAGTATTTTTCTCAACTTTCGTGAATACTTTAATGCACTAATCTGTAGTTGCACATTTGATTAAACTACAAGAAAATCTTATTTACTTTGTCATGTTAGCTTGACTTAGTTCTTTTTAATCGATCATACTTGTGTTTCTTGTTTGACAACTATTTACTTTCATTCCATCACTGTAATGTGATTCTCCATTCTTATTGATTTCAAGGTCGTTCGTGTGGTTTCATGTTTGTTTTGGTTTTGTTCAAACAATAGGCTCTATGTTTTATTTTGATTAATTAGTGTGATTCCATTGATTATTATAATCAAATTTGATCAGATTAGTTCAGTAGTGCGTTAAGAATCATGAGAATCAAATCTTTATGCATTTGGAGGTTGTTACGAAAACGAAAAGCTATCCATGCGAGAACTGTTGTTAATTGATGTTTTCGTATAACTAGTTCCTTTCCTATGTATTTACTTAAACTTTCGTGAATACTCTAATCAACTAATATGTAGTTGCACAATTTGATTAAACTACAAGAAATCTTATTTACTTTGCCATGTTAGCTTGATTGGGTTCTTTTTAATCGATCAGAAGTTGTGTTTCTTGTTTGACAACTGTTTACTTTCATTCCGTTACTGTAATGTGATTCTCCATTCTTATTGATTTCAAGGGTCGTTCGTGTGGTTTCGTGATTGGTTTT